>JAOCZO010000009.1:0-172889 GCA_026413255.1 Fereydounia khargensis | reverse complement strand
TTTAGTGAGAAGGGCAGCTGGCCCGCCCGGCCGGCGACCGGGTGCCCCCCCCCCCCCCTTCGCTCGCCAACACGTCGCGCGACGCACAAAGCGCTCACTCACGTCGACTCTACAGTTGCTGTTGCGTTGTTACATTACTTCACTCTCTTTTCGACGCGCAAGAAAGCAAGGAAGGGTGACTGACTGACTGTCCCGACTTGCTCTGTCAACAACAAGGAACGCTCTCCCCCTCCCTATCCCATTCACACGCAATGACGCAGGCATCTTCCTCTTCCTCGGATCACCCGACATGGGGGCGAGGTAAGTCGCTCTCACCACGCCGAATTTCTTCCCACACCCTTTGGTTCTGAAAAGCTAAAATCTAAAACCTTGCTCTGCTCTGCTCTGCGTTGACTGACAGTGCTGATAGCGGGAGGCACTGACTGGCCGAATCTGGGGCGCAAGGCGACCAAGAATGGGCCGCCGCTCGTTGTGAATCCAGACCAGCCGGACCTGCCTGGACCCCATATTCTGCGGTCGGTGAGCAACGTGCGTATGAAGCGCGTCGTCACGTCCCACTCGTCTTGCCACGCTGTCCTGCTTTCCGTGGACGGAGATGCGTACGTCCTGGGCCGCAACGAGCAGGCACAGTGCGGGCTCGACTTTCGTCCGGACCCGGCGTCAGCAGCCGCAGGCAAGCCGAGTGGCCCTTCTATCTGGGAAACATACAAGCTGGACCGGGCGGCGGATTTCCACCCTCCCCTGTCGCCCAAGACGGCAATCGTGAACGCCGCCACGGGTCGCAGCCACACCCTCCTCGTCACCGACACGGGCGCCGTCTACGCCGCGGGCCTCAACTCGAACGGACAGTGCGGTCTCCCCACCGAGCACACCACCATCCTCGGCTTCCACCGCATCGACTCTGCCCCCTTTATCAAAGAGAAGGACCCCGTCCTCTCCGCCTCGTGCGGCCTCACATTCTCCATGCTCCTCACCGCCTCGGGCAAGGTATACACCATGGGCTCGTCCGAGAAGGGGCAGCTCGGCAACGGGCGTACGGGGGAGCACTTTATCTCTGGCAACAAGCTGGCGTTTAATACGTTCGACGAACCGTTTCTAGTCAAGGCGTTGGCGGATAAAAAGGTGGTCGATATCGCGTGTGGGCAGCAGCATACGGTTGCGCTGGACGAGGATGGGTACGTGTATGTCTGGGGATTTGGCGGGTACGGACGGCTTGGAATTGGGAGTCAGCAGGACCAGCTGCTGCCTACGCTTGTGCCGCAGTTTGCGCGCGAGAACGTGCTGACGCGTGCCAAGGCGATCTATGCAGGTCCCACGAACACGGCGGTGGTGGATGGCCAGAAGATGTTTTGGCTCGCGGGAAAGTGGAAGAACTCGGGCGAGGGGTCGGCGGGGCAGGGATTCATGACGTTCAAGTATCTGCCGGACATGATGGGCGTCAAGGTGTCCAATGCAGGCCTTGGGGGTGTCACGCTCCTCTGTACGGCGGAGGAGGACCCGGCGATCCAGGGCGACCATGGGGCCACGATGAATATCTGCTGGGGCCAGAACGCGCACCATGGCGAGCTGGGTCTGGGCGAGGGCAAGCCTAGGTCCGCGACCAAACCCCTCCGCTGCGAATCGCTAGACGGCATCGCTGTCCTCGCCATCGGGGCAGGTCAAAACACTACCTACTGTAAGTTTCTCTTGCCTGACCACACCGCGCAACTGCCAGCTGACACGAAGTTGCATCGCGTGTTGGGTAACTTTTCTTGTTTTCTCAGATGTCGCGAGGAACACGGGCCCAACATACCCTGAACTACCGCGCTTCCCGGCCCTCATCGAGTCCTCAGACACCTGCCAGGTCTGTGGCTCAGACGAAAGCACCGACTCGAACGCGCTGCTCGAGTGCGAAAAGTGCGAAAACCCCTGGCACCTCCACTGCCTCGACCCGCCGCTCGACGACATCCCGGACGGCGAGTGGCACTGCCCCACCTGCCTCCCTCCCCCCTCGGCCTCAGCCTCGGCCAAGAGGACACAGACGCAACCTTCGTCTCCATCGAAACGCCGGAAAATGTAAACCTAACACAACTACGTGATGTGTATTGAAGGTCTTGTATTTTAAACCCAACCCCCCTGTGAAATCCCCAACTTATAGTATCTACAGTGCTGTGGTGTGTGCCAAGTCGGGTTATTGACCACTGGCTTTGGCTAGTGTCGTATCGTACTTGCGAATCAGGTCTGCCGACCCCTCGGTCTGCGAAAAGGCAAAGCCACGCGTGCGCCGCATGCGCTGGACCGCGCGCACCTTGCGAATCGCCCTGAATCATGACAGCCAGCGAGGTCAGATTCGCTTTACAAAGGGATAGGGGCAGAAGAGGGGGCTGGCGGACTCACTTTTGGAACTGGTCCATACGAGGTCGATAGTCCTGCAGGTTATACTTCTGCACCTCTTGCACAATGTGGTACGATGTAGGGCGGTACGTGCGCTGCCAGTACTTCCAGCAAAAGCTGCGTCAAGAGACAGAGGTCAGTGCACTGAGCTGAGCTGGACAGGGATGGGGGGAGCGGAGGGGAGCCAGACTTACTCGCGCATGAGACAGACGACGGGCACGAGGATCATGCAGAACCAAAACAGAGAAAAGCCGTACAGTGGGCCAACGATGCCGTCGTACTCCTTGGAGAATCCGAGCCGGGGCGCGATGAAAGCGTAGACGACAATAAAGACGAGCGTGAATACGAACGAGCCTGGGATCGCGGCAAATGTGTACTTGGTCCACAGGTCAGACACGAGGGCCGCCTTGCCCAGCACCGTGACAAGCACCGCAATGAACAGCGTGGTGCCCCAGATCCACGAGTAGGACGTGTACCCATCGCCCAGCTGCGGACTGCCCCAGAACGCCACCGTGACAAAGATATACGCAATCAGCGAGTGGTAGAACGCATTCGCCGTCCAGCCCCAGAAGCGGCGCTTGTTAAAGTACACCTGGCCGTACAGCTGCGGGTACCGATCCAGCATGCGTGCCGAAAGGAACTGGTCAAAGATTCCAATCACCAGCGGCGGGAGCACGGTAAAGATGACGTTGTAGAAAGACAGCGTCCACGACTCGAACGCGACTTGGCCCGAAAAGCTGTTCTGGAACGAGTACCAGAACAGCGTCATGTAGAGCGCAATGTTCTTGTAAAAGCTGTACAGGATCATCTTGCTGAGGCGCGCGTAGCTCCATGACCCATGCACGAGCAGCAGCTTGCGCAGGTACCGGAACTGGCTGATAGCCACGTCGGCTGATCGTGCGGCCTGCAGACCCTCAACGCCGCTGATACCCACGCCAACGTGCGCAGCCTGGATCATGCTCACATCGTTCGCGCCGTCGCCAATAGCGAGCAGCAGCGACTTCATGTTCTTCTTAACCAGCTTGACCACGAGCGCCTTTTGTAGCGGAGAGACACGGCAGCAGATGACCGCCTTGCACAGCACCGCGAGCTCAAGGAATGTCTTGGACAGCTCCTTCTCGAGTGCGAACGTGAGGCTCTTACCGTCAATGATGAGAGCGAGCTCCTCTAGTTCACCCGCATTGCGCTGGTTCTTGATGGCAGCGAGACGTTTGGTGAGGAACTCGGACGTATCGTGTGCGTTCTCTTCGTTGACAATGACCAGGTTCATAGACTCGGAGATGAGGCGGCACGAAAGACCAATGTTGATCGCAGTCTCTTGACGATCACCGGTGAGCACCCAAATCTTGATGCCAGCGCTTTGGAGCGTGTGGATCGTGTCAGGTACACCTTCCTGGAGCTTGTCTTCAATGGCTGTAGCACCAAGCAGGAACATGTTCTGCTCAATCAACTCAGCCGCCTTGTCCAGTGCCTCGGATCGGCCATTGATCGAAGCAGCTGCCTGGTCATAAATCTTGGCCCATTGACGGTACTCCTGTTCCGGCACTTCGCGCATAGCGATGCACAGCGTTCGGAGGCCATCTGTGGCATAGTCCTCCAGATGAACCATCGTCTGCTCCGTGAAGGGCTGGTTGTCGCTTAGAAGAGCCATGATCACCGTGTCCGCACCCTTGCAGTACAGCTTGATCTTGCCATCGGGTCCACGGACGAGGGTCGACATGCGCTTTCGGGTGCTGTTGAATTCGCAGACGTTGAGGATCTCAAACTCCTGCTCGACGCCCCGGATGTTGACAAAGACCGATCGCGGCTTGCGCGTGGTAAACTGGTAGCCGAGCGATTCGGCGCCTGCGACAAGCGCCGCCTCGTCCGGACTCGAGGCCTGGAACTTGACCTTATCGCCGTCACGCTCCGGGATGACAGTGTGGCAGACGGCAAGCAGGGTGAGGAACTCGTGAATGATGGCGCTGCTACCGTCGTCGGGTGTGCGTCCATCCATGATTGCCTTGAGCTCGTGCCATGTACGCTGGCCGCCGATCTCGCGACCGTCGGGTCCGATCTCCCCCGTGCCCTGCTTGCTCTCATCAATCACGTCGGTGAAGGAAATGCCACCGATGCTCGCCTGGCGGAACTCCATCTCGTTGCGGGTCAGGGTACCCGTCTTGTCGCTGAAGATATAATCAATCTGGCCAAGCTCTTCAACTAGACTAGAGGTACGGCAAAGGGCGGGCGTGTCGGTGGGAGCGTAGTACATGTCGAGATCCGAGTTGATCAGCGTCGCCTGCTGGTACTTGACCACCTCCATGGTGACGATGAGCGAGATGGGGATCAAATTGTTATACGCAATGACAAAGGTAAGGATATCCTCGACAAAGCGGCGGGCCTTACCCTGGGAGTCCTCCCCTAGCAGTAGGTACTTCATTTCGCCAGAGTAGGCCGTGTTGCGCACGATGGCTCCGATGGACGATGCAACAGAGAGGGCGAGGAGAAGAATGAACAACAGCAGAATCTGAACGTTTACCTGCTTCTCGACAGCAGTTCGCTTGATGGGGGCAGCGGTGGCGTTGCGCATGAGCTTGGTCTCGTGTCCCGTAAACACGACCAGACCGTACACCCAGGGGGTGTTACGGAGCTGAGCACCACGCAGGAGTAGCTGATCAGGACCAATGGGCGCCTTGCGCATTGGAGTGCCGCTGAAGCCAGGAGTCGAGCTTATCTGGATATGAAGGGTGGCATCAAACGTGTAGAGGCTGTTATTGGGCTGCTCTGAAACGAGCTGCCCGCGCAGAGACGAAGCAGCGTCTGACGAGATAAGGCGTGCCGTGTCCGGCGATGCCTGCTTGATCTTGAGATTGGTCTCACCGTCGAGGTTAGCCGTCTCGACGTAGCAGAGACCCTCGGGCTCCGAGCTGCTAAGAAGAACAAGATCCGCGGGAAAGAACTCGTTGTTCTCACAGCGGATGATGTCACCGACGCGAACGTGTCGCCATCGGCGGGGCTCAAATGACCCAGAGCCTGGATCGAGGACGTGAGAAATGCGCGCATTGAGCTCGGAATCGGACTGATGTCGCTTGATATCTTCCTTGCCTTCCTTGAATGCAGAGGCGAGAAGAACCAAGGCGAGAGGGACGATGGTGGTCCATCGGTTTGTCGGCGATACACCGGGAATCTGTTGAATGCAGGCGGTGAAGAGGAAGAAGATATTGGCGTACTTGGAGAACTGCTCGACAAGGAACTTGGGCACAAAGGTAATGACGTTGTACTTGCTGGTGCTGATGTAGTTGTCCAGGAAGTTGGCCTTATCGTTCGTGAGTGGATCGTTGAGGCGGATGACACGTTCGCCTTGGGCCTCTTGTGTGCCCTTGCGTTTGTTGATCACCGAAGACACATCGTTCTTGAGCGTCCGGATGCTTCGGCGTAGCCCGTCCAGCGGGCTGTCTTTGGGAGCACGTCGGCTGAGGCCAGCAGCCCCACCAGCAGCTTCGTTACTGGCGCCGGCCCCAGTAACAGCCCGGCCGGTCGCTGAGTAGGGATTGTACTTGGGATCATCATAGGGAGTACCGGGCTCGTCGTCAGCTTCAATGCTCTTGAAGCTATGGCGCGCGGCGTATGCATCGGCAAAGGGGCCCTCTGTGCCGTAGCCAGCAGGGGTGGCCGGCTGAGCAGCAAAGGGAAGACCGCTTTCGGTGCTGCCCTGATGGTGGGAGCCAAAGTTGGAGCGAGGGACACCGAGGCCCATGGCAGGCTCGGCACCGTCGCCAAAAGAGACACCAGACGTACCGTAGGGCCCCGATCCATACTGGTTGTTGCTAGTGGTGCCACTGTAGGGTGGATATCCGCGCGAGGACTGACCTCTGGTCGTGGACGCAGGCGCATAGTCATCAAAGTCATCGCCCATCAGATCTGGATCATCAGCATCGACAAGGACGTGGGATGGACCAGGATTGTTGTATTGCGCCTGCGCATGAGAGTTGGAAGAGGAAAAGGGTCCGAGGCCGAGTGAGTCGGAGCTCTCTGCAAAGGGATCGCGGGAGGCATTATTTGTAGGGCGCGAGGGCTGGCCGCCGCCTTGCCTGCTGTTTGGTGAGAGAAAGTCGTCGAAATCGTCCATGGAGGGCAGAGCAGAGGAGCGCGCGAGGGGGGGGGAAGCGATGCGGTCAGGGAGACTCGTGCTCTGGGCCAAAGGGCACTGGCTGATTGTTCTGGTTTGGTCGTCGGAAGGTGCCGTCTTCGTGTGGGAATGAGTTTGAGCTGTAAGTCAATCAAGCGACGGGCTGCAGCGTCGTCAACATGCGCTCTCCTCTAAGGATGGTCGCTCTTCGGATTCTGTGGTTTGGCTGCGTGAAAGGGGCGTAGGCGGGCGTGGGTGGGCGTGTCGGAAGCGATCCGATCCGAACAAGACAGATGAGGGTGGTGAGACTGTCGGAGAGCGGGGGGGCTCGCAAGAAGCCGAGCGTTGCTCCGTGGGATTGGTCGTTGTTGTCGTATCGTCACAGGGTAATGTGATAGTGCAGTGTGTGGTGTGTGGAAAGTCAGAGCAGTAACTTAGTCCCTTGACACCATCCCACGACGGCGAAAAAAGTTCCCGTGATTGAGTGAGTGGGTGGGTGAGTGGACGAGAGAAGTGGCACGGTTTGTTGAGACGCAGCGCACTGCAGCCTCTGTCTGCGTGTCTGTGTGTCTTGGTGGCAGTGTCAGTCCAGCAGTGCACCAGCACAGTCCGGCACCGTGCTCTCTTTTCTTGCTGCGTCAGGGCAAGCAACCTTTTCTGCTTCCGATACAGCTCTCACGCGCGCTGAGCAGAAGCGGAACAGCCAGTCTGGCATCCGTGCACTCCGCGTCAGGAGTAGAATCTCCCCTTTCCTGACGCATCACCGCGGACGGCGCATCCGATGGCCACCTCTCTCGTCACTCATTCAACTCAACCTCTCGTGCTGTCAAGACGAAGACGCTTCCACCCGACTAGCTGGTGGACGACCAGGCCAATCGTCAGTATGAACTCGATTTCTCTCATCGAGTCGTTGCCCTGCTCTCTTCCTGCCTTATAAAGGGCCAGGATGAATCAAGCCCTGGCCCAAAGGGGCTTTCCGTCAACGTCACGTGACGCCATCAGCTTTTCCCGATGGTGCTTTCTTCGCCTTCTCCACTCTGCTTTTTATGACCCTTTTTCTTCCATTTTTTTCGGCGGCACACTTTGGAAGAGCTGCAGAGTGGACCACAGAGCACTCCTCCTCGCTCACTGATCACCTTACCTTCGCCTCATCATCACCATCTGGCATCATTCTCCCTGCCAGCTCCTAGGCTTCCACGACCCTCATGATGCGGCTGCGTGGGCAGCGCCTCGTACATACTTCCGCCCTGGGCAGCGTGCGACATAGCAGCTCCTCGTCAGCAGTCGCTCCCTCTCGTACTGTGTTCATCAGGCCCCAAGATGGCAAGCACTTCATCTCTCCCGCCCATACTCTCGCTGTCGTTTCTCAGATGGCCCAAAAGTTCGGTCCCATTGTTGACTTTCACTTTCCTCGCGAGCCACAGGGACAGCGCCTGCTTGGCTACGGCTCCGTCACATTCGCCACTGCCGAGGCTATGCAGAAAGCCCTCAGTGACGGCTGCATCCACATATTGGAGCTCCCGCCTAGACTTCCCAGCCGTCCACCAAAGTCATTCCTCAATAATGGAAGGGAAGAACCGCTCGCCATTCATTCACACACTACCACAACCGAGGCACTCAGGAATCCAATGGCACTTCGTCCTGGCTGGCACGACCTTTCGCCCTCGCTCGGCGACATCCGCGTTGCCTTCTCCGAAGAGCCGCCCACATCCTGGAACCAGGTCGACGACCTGCCTGAACAAAACGACGACTACTTTCACCGCATAGACACCAAACCAAGGCTGGTTGAAATCAAGCTCGAACGCCGCGTCTCTGCCATCACTGTTCGGCCTCATCCTTCCTACAGGAACTCCCCTTCCCAGAGGTCACCTGAAAGACCCGGCGCCAACAGTCTTGAGAACGCCCTCAAGCGCTTTGGCGGCTTTCAAGGTGGTATCCTTGAAGCATTCAACCGCGCAAAGAGCGAGCGCCACGCACGCACTGAGCAGCCTAAACGGATACAGGAGGAGGACCCCCAAAACGTACAGGAGGAGGACCCTCAAAACGTAGACCCAGATGGACTCGTCGACTGGATCCGGAACACGGTCGAAGAGGCAACCGAGAAGACCTCATCTGAGCCGCTTTCGACTCCAAGCAAAAGCGACCCCTCCAATTTTCGCCATTTCAGCACGTCTTCCTTCGACCAGCGTGATCGCCCAAGGACCAAGTCAGGCAGAAAGGTCGGATTCCCAGTGACAAGAACCTCTCTCCTCATGGTCGGCGCACACCGACTCTTCAGTACCACTGCAAGTCGAGCTGGCTCTTCCGATAAAGCTCAACGAAAGGCCGAATGGCATCGCAATCGCAAGGTGAGCGTCCCTTGCACACCCTCACGCATCGTGCCCCCAAAACGCTCACACTTCTTTGATTCTTAATTGCCGCAGTCCAACTTTGTCGACTCGCTCCGCATCCGTGTTGCTGCCGGCCGTGGCGGTGATGGTTGTGTCAGTTTCCACCGAGAAAAATACGTCGAGTATGGCCCACCATCTGGAGGTAACGGAGGTCCCGGCGGTAACCTCTACATCCGTGCTGTAGCTGGGCCTACCTCCCTGTCCCGTCTTTCGCGACGCTACCGTGCTGCGGATGGCCAGCACGGCCAGGGTAGCTTTCTACATGGACGAAAGGCCGACGACAAGTTTGTCGAAGTACCCGTGGGCACCGTCGTCACTGCGCTGCGCAGATTCTATGATGACGACGAGATCTTGACCCAGGAGTACGACGAGGACCTGCTACGGCGTGCTGCCAAGGGTCGCTGGGATTCCAAGGGCTTCGTTGCCAAAGAAGCCGTGGTCGAGGAGGCTGAAAGGAAGGAGAGGGCTCGCATCCAAGCATTTGAGTCATCGATCAATTATGACCAACAGATCGGCGAGAACGCTACCCCGGACGAGGACGAAAACAGCCGGAAAGAGGAAGAAGAGGTCCAGGAAATTGACGGCGAGGCCCTCCTCGATCCTGCCGATGCGATGCAGTTAACTCTGTTGCGCGATAAAGTCTGGAGGCACTACCCAAAGGCAGACGACTCTGAGTACCGCCGTCAAGAGTTCCGCAATGCAGAGATGCGACTTGCATTGGAGCGGCGACGGCACTTGTCCAAGCTGCGTTCCCCAGGAATAGAGCTGAGTGCTGCTGCGGAGGCGGAGGAAGAGGAGCCGGAGGATCTGTCGACTGCATGGTCTGTCGACCTCTCTGAACCGACTCCGCCCGACTCGCCTGGCGTGCTGCTGGCTCAGGGTGGAGCTGGCGGACTGGGAAATCCGACCTTCTTGTCCTCGTTCAACCGGTCTCCCAAGTTTGCGACGCGAGGCACTCCCGGCGAGTCGATGGAGCTGCTGCTCGAGCTCAAGCAGCCGTCCGATATTGGCCTTGTGGGACTGCCAAATGCAGGAAAAAGCACCATCCTCCGTGCGCTGAGCGGTGCGCGCGCTGAGGTTGGCTCGTGGCAGTTCACCACGCTGAGTCCGAACCTCGGTGTCGTGCGTATTGGCTCGGACGGTGCAGTGATCGGATCTGGTCGAGGTGAGGTGACAGAAGGATTCGGCTCGGTCCGTGGCATGAGCGATGACGACCCAGTCGATCCCCACATTGAGGTAGAGGAAGAGTTCCGTCTCACCCTGTCCGACGTACCAGGACTGATTCAGGGTGCCTCAGAGAATAGGGGACTGGGCCACTCGTTCCTGAGACACGTCGAGCGCTGTGCTATCCTCGTGTACGTGCTCGACCTAAACGCACCGACACCGTGGTCCGACTACGATGACCTTAAGAAGGAACTCGACGAGTTCAAGGAGAACCTCAGCCAGCGCGCTCGTCTCGTCGTTGCTAACAAGGCGGATATGCTCAACGAGGAAGGCAGGGAAAAGCTCCGTCGCCTCAGAGAGCATATCGGTCCAGACCTGCCCGTGCTCCCCGTCTCAGCACGCTTCCGCCAGGGAACTGATATTCTCGCGCAAAGGCTGGCCAACATCTTGCGACAAGACAAGGAAAGAGAGAGGCTGGAGGAGGAGCAGGACGCAGAGCACGAGCTGGAGTGAAACAGAGGGATTCGTCAGCAACATTAAATGAGACGAAAAATGTGTATTTGTACCGTACCATCTTGCATTCTCTTGCAAGGCTCAATTCATCCACGCCTATCACATACAGAACACAAGCATACAGTCTCGCAAATGTAGTCGGCAAATGTTGTTGTACAACTGGCGGTGATGGCCAGAATATTTTTGACCGGTTTAAAAGGCATGAAAGGTGTCTCACGTACTCTACTGGTACAGTACTACAGTGCGTCGTGAATTCAGCACACTACTCGCCAGTCTTTGACCGCTTGTTGGACGGTGTCGAGTCGGCCTCGGCAGTGGCAGTGGCAGCCTGTTCCTCTGCCTTGCGCTTGCGCATGCGTTCCTTGCGGCCCATGCGTTTGGGCTTGTCCTCGCCATCGGCACCGTCATTCGACTTGTGCTGCTGCTTTCCGCCCGTACGGAATTCGTGGAGTCTGCGGCCAAGGTCGGCTGGGCGAGCGTTGCCTCTTCGGTACGGCTGCATGTGCTTGATACCCACCACGTTGTTCAGGTCAGCATCATCCGCGAGCAGGATCTCGACGGGCGTCATGCCATACGTCGAGGCTGGAACCTGTGTGTACTTGAATCGCGTGGGCTGGTCACCGATCACATCTTCATAGTCGAGTTTGTAGTACTCGTCAAGCATCTCGCGTGCCTTGGCTTTGCGCTCCTCCGCCGTCGCTGGAACCGGCTCGTCCTCCTCAACCGCCGGCGCGTCGGCGTCCATGTCAATATCACCATTCTCGCGACGCAGCGCCGCCTTCTCTTCAGCTGCCTTGAGCTTCTTCTTGAGCTTCTTGCGGTCCTTCTTGGACAGTTTAGCATCCGCAAGCTGTGTCCGAAGCTGATCCACCTTTGTAGGGCCGTTACCGTCCATAAAGTCGGCGTCCATCTCGATACGGTCATCATCCTCATCGTCATTGGCGGCTGCCTGCTTCGCCACTTTTTTGCCCTTCTTGCTCCCCTGCGCCTCCTCCTCCTCGGCAATGATATCATCAATCTCTATATCGTCGTCCCAAGTAGGCTTCTCATCGTCGTCTTCAGCACCGTAGTAGTCATCTCCGAACGCCTGCGTCATGACCTGGTCGTGCTGGTCAGGGTCAAACTCCTTATCCAGATCCAGGTGGTCCAGGTCGTCAAAGTTGCTGCTCCCCGTCACCTGCTTGAGTCGCTTGAGTTTGTCAACGATCTCGGCACGTTTTAGGTTCTTGAGGCGCGCAAGGTCCTGCATCTTCTTCTGCTTCTCCTCGTCTTTGCGCGCCTGGCGTTCCTGTCGCTGCACCTTTCGCTTGTTGTCCTCGCGACGAACCGAGTCCTTGGGGTTACGCGCAAACGAGGGAATCGTAGTGGCACTCTCTCCCTGCTCGAAGCGGAAGTTGTACGCAGTCTCAAAAGCATCGGCTTTCGAATCGAACGAGGCTTCAGACTCGAGCTCGGCAGCTTCGGCTTCCCAGTCACGGCCGTACGCTTGGCTCGACTCGGCGGCCTTTTCATCTGCGTCCCTTTTCTCCAGCATGGCTTTTGTGAGTTTGGGCTTGGACGGCACATGCTCCTGCTCCTTGTCGATCCAGCGCTGATTGAGGATGAAATCCAGGAGAAAGTCCTCGTTAGCCTTTTCCTGTCGCTCCTCTTCGGTGAGCGCTGATGCCTTGGGACCCTTCTTCTTGGGCTTCAAAGATGGCTCGCCTTCCGGCTTTGATCGGATGGCGGCTCGTATTGTCTCTTCGTCGGCATCTTGGCCAAGAGCGGCAAGAAGGTTGGTTCGGTAGGAAGAGCCAGTGTTTTCGTCACTGTCACCTCGCTTGACGAAAAGCTCGTCGTCATCATTGACACCCTCGTGGAAGGCCTGTGTGACCTGCTTGCGGAGAAGCTCCTGTTCCTGTACGGGGGCCAGGAGCGAGTCGTGCGAGTCGTCCAGGAAGGGCTGGGACTTGGTCGCCATGGTGGCATCTGCAAGGTCCCTAGCCGGGTCGCTAGAGGTCTTGATGAGCTCCTCTACCCGTTGACGCTGGTAGTCCTGGAGGGTGAGCTTTTTGGACTTGTCTTTCTTTGCCTGTGCGGATGAAGCGATGCCCTTAGAAGCAGCAGCCTCGGCAGCGGCCTGCTCTTCCTGCTCAAAGACGTTGACGGAGGAATCGTACAGGCTTGCGTCCTTAGACCGGATCTTGGCGAGCGTGCGAAAGATGGCAGCGTCAATGTTGGGAGTGAGTTCGTCGCCATCTTCGTCCTCGGTCTCGTCCTCTGACTCTGAGGACTCGTCAGAACCCGACTGGTCGTATTGGTCCTGCAGACGGTGCAGCTCGTCACGCTGCTTGTTGTGCAGGTAGCGGTCGGCGAACTCCTGGTTGATGGAGAGCTGGTTGAGCGACTCGGACGGTTGGGTCCGGATGTCAGGCTTGATCGGCGCGTCTTCGGGAAAGAGATCCATGGCGACGACAGTCACACTGTTGCGATGTGGTGGTTGAATGTGTGCTTCCCTGGCTCGAAGAATAGGCTCTCCTTCTTGAGCTCGAGAGAAGAACATTGCTCTGAGCGAAACTCGATGTGGAGAGAGAGCGCCGAGGTGAAGCACATTTTTCCTTTTTTCCCCCTTTTCCCTCTTTGTATTCGGACTTGAAACAATTTCAAGTCTAAGGGTTCACGCATTTTAGTTCCAGTTTTAATTTTTGTCTCCGGCGAGAGAGAGAAGAAAAAAAAAAAAGGTGGCGAAACGGAACAGCCGAAAAAGAAGAAAGCGCAGCGCAAAAAAATTTGGCTCACACGCCGCCAGACAGACGTTCGGCTCACAGACTGCGACTCGTTTCCTGGCTGGCTTGCTAGGTTGCTTGCTCAGCCTGCGTTTTCTCCTCCTTTCCTCTGCACCACACTAAAGTATCACCCAGAGATCGGAAGGGCTCCGAACTGAGCATCAAGGGCGACATTGACATCACATTCGTTAGCATATCACACATGGCCTCGTAAGCGGACCGCCGACGACCCTCCCAAAAGCACGCCTCGACTCAGCCTTCTGCTACGCTGCCTCGAGCAGAACAGCAGAGCAGCGACATTCTCTTCCCTCTTTCCTTCCTTCCCCCTACCAACGCTCATACCTCACAGAGTCTACTATCCACCATGAGCGGCTTTCCCTCAACATCTGCATCGGCTTCCAGCTCATCCGCGCCTTCCAAGAAGAAGCTCACCCGAGAGCAGCAGCACCGCAAGGCGCAGAAACATGCTGCCAAGGTGCGACAAAAGCAGCAGGAGGCCAGTGGCATCAATTCGTTCGCCAAGCAAAAGACGCTCAAGGAGATGAACAAGCATGCGGAAAAGGTCACCACCCGCTTCAAGTATGCCTCCTTCAACCACCGTCTCAAGGATGTCCACCTCGCCCCCGCTGCCATCTCCAGTTCGGCCTCCTATCGGCCTATGGCGGGTCTTGACAACCCACTCGCTCTTCAGGCTGCCATGCCAGACTCAGCAGATGCCCATCTGTCCGCCGCTGATAGCTCTTCTCTGCTCGCTGCGACTGCCTTTGCAGAGGCACTCAACACCTGGCTAGAGCTCAACCAGTCCATTCCATTCCAGGACCTTTACAGACAGCTCTACACCATCTCTCGCTCATTGCCTTTGCTAATTCACCATCGCTCTCGCATCATCTCTCTCCTCTCCAGCTGTCTATCCCGTCCTGACCAGTGGCTCGCATGGGACGCGGCTCTCGACCTCCTCCCCCGACTCGCGACAGACCTCGGTTCAGAGTTCCTCCCCATCTTTCCTGACGCCCTTCGCGCCGCCATTCACATCACCACCTCCACCAAGGCCATCACCAAGGGCGATGAGCGTGCGGCGGCTCTGCTCGTCGAGCGTGCCTTCCAGAGCTCGGCCTTCATCCTCAAGGCAGTCAGCCCTCTCGTCATCAGCAAGCAGTCCGCTTCCGCCCAAGATGATGATATGGATGTGGACGCTGAAGAAGTACAGCCAGATCTCGTTGAGGTTGACCAGCGCACCTATCAGCTCGTTCAGACCTGGAACGTGATCCGGCCCTACCTGGGTTGGAAGACCCTTGCCACTCAGCCCGACAGCACTACTGAGATCGCAGAGAACGACGATAGCGGGGACGTGAACGAAGACGACCAGGACGAGGCTGAGGAAGAACAAGACGAGGAACAAGATCCTCTGCAGACATCCGCCACCCGAAAGGCCCCTACACCCCGCGTTTCGATCTTCACTCGTCGCTTTGCCTCAGAGGCATTTGCGCATCTTCTGCGCAAGACTCGTGGTAAGCAGCTCAGCAACATGGTTGGCGTCATGCTGCACGATCTTGAGGAGATGGTCATCAATGAGGACCAGCAGGATCGCTACGTCAAGTACCGAAACAAACGCCCGTCCTCGTCTTTTGCACGGGGTATTGCTGGTGTCTTTGCGGAAGGCTGCAAGTCGGTCGAGAAGCGGCTCCACTCTCGCGCCTCCACTCTTCTTCACGCGCTCTTCTCCAGTCGCAATTCGGCATCGCCACCCAGCTACGCGCATCTGGCCCGTCTCACCGTAGCCAGGCTCACGCTGACTTCGCTGGTCCACCATTCCCAAGCGACTCACTTTGCACCGATCGTGGATCAGCTCATCCAGCTGGTCGAGCAGACGCGCGATGCCTTATCGACAATCGATGCCAAGACGCCCGAGGACCAGGCAAGATCAATCACGGTTGCTGCCCTCGAATCAGTCGAGTGGCTCGCCACTGCCGTTGGTGTTCGCAAAGGTACTCGCGTTGCTGGTAAGTGTTCAATATCCAGTTTGACGGCATACAAGACCATGTTGACTAACATTGTGCCATTCTCTTCTTTTCGTAGATGAAGTCAAGACACCCCTCTTTGCCCTCCTATTGAGTCTTTCGCCGCTCATCGTAAGCGACCAACCACCGCGCTTTGCCGAGGCCTCAACACTGCGAACCTCGTTGGTGCTGCTGTTTGCACTCAGCATCCCCATCGGTCGCATTCAGGACCTCGTTGGGCCAGGCATTCGACTCGTCGAGTCACTGTCACCCACGCCGAATGGGGACCAGGACGCCAACCGCGAACGTTTGTGGCCCGAGTTCAGCGGCCTCGTAGAAGCGCTCGCTGATCCGGCCGTCTACTGGAGTGGGTTCCGCCAGTTTGCGCTGCCCACAGTGATTGCTGTGACAGCCTCGACGCTCAGTCGGTCCGGGGATAATGAGGAGGACGATGCTGCCAAGGATCAAGCACTCGCTCTACTTGAGAGGCTCAACCGGCTCGATCAGCTCGGACATCTTCGCACTGCCGCTGCCTCCCCTAACCTCACGCGTTGGAACAAGGCCGTTTCCGCCGAGATTGGTCGAAGGCTCCAGCGCCTCATCGTTCTCCTCGAAGAGCACAACGGCAAAGCGTCTTTCCCCTCGTCAAGTGAACTCGAGCCACTCTTGCCGGCCCTTGACCTTGTCACGCTCCCACAGACATCCGCCAGCGATCACTACCCTGAGCAACTCGTGAAGCTCATCTCGGTCTTGCTCGCCAGTGGCCCTCTCGCTGATGCGCGCTCAGCCGAAGCCATCTACAATGAGCAGACGATCAACCCCACTCTGCTTCTTGGTGCCGCTCTGACCGGTCTCGCCATTCTCGAAGAGCGCAACGCAGGCAGCGCTGCGAGCCTGGGCGGATCGCTTCTGACTCAGGGCAACACGGTGCAAAGGGTAATCGAGACTTGCTCCTGGCACCGCAACGTGCTCTCTGGACTGGCCCGACTCACCAACGCCTCTAAAGGAAAGAAGCAGAAGACACAGCTGCCGAGCCTCACCGACCTTGGGTCTCACCTTGAGAATGCTGTCATGTCCGGTGACCAGATGATTCGTCTTGCTTCACTTGAGCTCCTCGCTCTCGTCGATTCTGCTAGCCAGACAGAGAACGGCAACTCGGACGAAACACTCCTCGAAAAGGTCGTTGACGTGGAAAAGACGCCACTGACTGTCCAGAACGTGCGGGACCGTAACGTCCGCATGCGCAGCGTCGGGCGTGAGCTGGCGCGTCTGGCCGGACAGTATCGCAAGGACAGTGGCGGCGATGCACTACGAGATGAGCGAGACCGCCTGGTGGTCCGTTACATTGTCGGAAGTTTCAAGATCAATCTCATGCCCATCTGGGGCGAGTCGATTAAGGCGCTCGTAGATGTCGTTGGATCTGGTAACGTTCAGGTGGCAGAACGGGTGTTCCTGACTGCCTTTGCGGAGATCGAGGGTGGTCGCCAGATTGCGGAGGCTGAACGATCTGACGTACCTTCTACCTGGCGCACAGCTGCAGATGAAGTCAATGAGGACGGTGAAGATGAGGGTGAGCCAGCGGAGCAGCAAAACAAGTCAGCTCGATCGCAAACCGACGAGGAGGACATGCAGGCTGTCGACAACGACCGCCAATTTGCTGACCCAATGCTGGCCAACCGTAGAACCGCGATTCGAGTCTGCATCGGAAACGCCAGAAGCAGCAGGGGAGCTGCAGGCACGACTGCGGCCTCTGCACGAACCGTCTCTACCACGATTGCTGGTGCGATTTCCAGGCAGAAGCCCGACGCTCGACTTGACCTGCTCAACTACCGAGCCCAGATCTTGTCCCTCTTTGGCGAGATCGCCGGCACTGTCGAACGCCACAATGCCAAATTCGTCGACGTTTTCCTCCGCGACGCTGGGCCTCGAAACTTTGCTGGTGTCATGATGACGCCGCTGGACGAGGATCAGGACGAAGACGAAGCTGATGGCGAGAAGCTTACACTTGAGGATGCGCCTGCAGATGTCACACTTCAGCTCGGACGCCGTGACCGCCAAACCCAGCTCTGTTCCTACCTCAAGGTTTTTGCAAAGATGAAGAACGCACGAGCTCTGTCCCGATCCGACGAATTGCATGCCTACTTCATGAGCCTCTGCTCGTCGCCCGAGCTCACCGTCCAAAAGCTTGCTCTCGATGCCATTCTGACATGGAAGGCAGACGCGGTTATGCCTTACGTCTCTCAGCTTCGCCAGTTGCTTGACACCTCTCGCTTCCGCGACACGTTGACCAACTTTGACGTTTCCGCCGAGTCCGAAGTAATCCAGGAGGGACACCGCGCTGGCCTCATGCCACTTCTCATTCGATTGCTCTTTGGTCAGATGATTTCTCGCCGTGGAAGCCGTACTACGGGCCAAGGCCAAAGCGCGCGCAAGAGCGCCATTCTCTCTGCCATTTCTGACTGCCGCCCCGAGGAGTTTGGCACGCTCATTGAGCTGATGCTCGCACCACTCGGTGACCAGCGACCTTCACCTGACGGCGATAACCCATTTGACTTCACGCCTCAGAGCCCGGTCGCCTCCCTCAAGCGTCAGAACGGTTTCCTATCGTTGCTGGGCGACATGCTTAAGTACATTGGTGTATCGACGATGCCCTTCTGGCCGCAGCTGGTTGGTGTGACGCTCAACCTTACCTACCATGCCCAGAAAGCAATCGTCAGCCTGACGGACAGCATCACTACTGACCGAGCCGAAGGCGACGGAGATGCCAACAGGAGTCTGTCGTCAGCCACTTCGCCGTTGCGTGCAGTCCGACAGGCGGGCTATAAGCGCATCTCTGACTTCTTCCGCAAGCCCACCACGGTTGAGGATTTCGACTGGGCCTTGTACATGCCCAAGATGTTTGAGCATCTAATCTCACCCAGGCTCCATGCCCTGCGCGTCGAGTCGACCCAGAGCCCCTCGGCTCTGATGGAGCTCTTCCATGTCTGGTCTGCGCGCGGAGAGACGATTCGCCTGCTTGCCATTCATGACGACCAAGTGATGCCCAACATCTTTGCCGTGTTTGCATCACCCAGCGTCAAGCCGGCTACGATTGCGCGAATCCTCGACATCGTGGAGAGGACGTTGGCCTTCGGCCAGACCGAGGCCTCGTCTGAGGAGGGTGCTGCCTCCGTCATGCACCGCTGCTCATCCACCGCGATTCCAAACATGACTATCCAGGACCTGCTGATCAAGCCGCACGTCTCCACCTTCCTGCACTGCATCACTCCGCTTGTCCAGCGTGCCAGTGGCGATAGCAAGGCAGCGGATGCTGTCTCAGCACGAGAGGAGCTGGTCAAGCGTGAGATTGCCCTTCTCTCCGCAGTTGCGCCTTTCGTCACATCTTCAACGGACGCCAGCCATCTGGTAACGCTACTCCACCCTCTGCTTAAGAAGGGTCCTCATCTCGTGTCTGAGCGTACCAAGGCCGATCTCCTGCTCATCTTCCGTCACCTCCTCCTGCTGACACCCGAGTTCCGCGACCCCCAATCGCAGATCTTCCACAGCACCTATGAACTCTTCTCGAGTCTCTTTGCCTCTCTGCGAGTGAAGGACTCGCGTCTGAAGCTGGTAGGCGCTTTCGAGCAGTTTGCGGATGTTGATCCGGGACTGGAGCGTGTTTGCAAGCTGATTGGCGAGCTTGACTCTTACAGCAAGAAACGCATGGGAGAGCCAGACTTTGACCGCCGACTGAACGCTTTCGATCTCATCAACGCAGATGATACAGTCATTGTCGCGCGAGAGTGGCAGCCCTTGGTCAACACGATGCTTTTCTTCATCCAGGACCACGAGGAACTGGCGATCCGCACCAATGCTAGCGCCGTGCTGATCAAGTTCGTGCGCGCGACGGCTGCAACAATCCACTCGTCAAGCTCCGATGCTGCCTACCTCGAGGCTCTGTTCCTGGACGCGGTCTGGCCGGGTCTCAAGAAGTGCCTGCGGTCCAAGCACGAACTCGTTCGACGTGAGGTGCTCAGCGTGTTCTCCATCGCCGTGGAGCAGCTCGAATCCCTGGCTGTGCTCGAGGATATGCGTGGTCTGCTCTTTGGAGGCGACCAGGAGGCTAACTTTTTCAACAATATCCACCATATCCAAGTTCACAGGCGTCTGCGTGCCATTCGCAGGCTGGGCGAAGAGGCCGACTCGGGTTCTCTCCGTAGCAAGACGATTGCCGATGTCCTTGCTCCGCTGTTGGGAACCTTCCTGTCCAAGTCTACGTCGGATGTCACGGACCACAACTTGATGAACGAGGCCATCATCAGCCTTGGCAAGCTCGCCCGCCAGATGAAGTGGGGTGCCTACAATGGCCTCCTGTGGTACTACCTCAAGCTTGCCAACCAGCGCACAGCCGAAGAGAAGGTATATGTGCGCACAGCCACGTCCATTCTCGATGCCTTCCACTTTGCCATGGAGGAAAAGGTGGACGTCAACGAGGCCATCGCGTCTGTGGAGGCTGTTGAAGCCGGCGCAGACGCGGATGCCATTGTACCCGATGAGGCCCCCGCTGCCGAGCAGAAGCCCCGCGAGACCGGTGCGCCCCTGACTACAATTGTTGAGGCTGTGACCGGCAAGCTGCTCCCCGCACTGATGAGGTACCTGGAGCAGAAAGACGAGACAGAGGACGCTGTACGTCTCCCAGTTGCTGTCGGTGTCGTACGTGTGGTGCAATGCCTGCCTGAACAGATCAAGGAGGTGCACATCTCCAAGCTACTCCGTACGCTTGCGAACGTGTTCAAGAGCAAGTCGCAGGTGACGCGTGACCTGGCTCGCGAGGCTCTGGGCCGCGTGATGCAGGCGCTTGGCCAGAGCTACCTGCCAGAGGTGCTGCGCGAGCTGCGTCGAGCTCTGACCCGTGGTCCGCAGCTGGCGGTTCTTGCGTTCACCATTCACACTCTGCTGGTCAACTGGATGGCGGCTGAGACAGATCCGATCGTGTCCCTCTCCCAGGGCGTCAAGGATATCGTCGAAGTTTCGGTCGAGGACATTTTCGGCATGACGGCTGAGGACCGCGAATCGATCGGCAGCAAGACGAGCTTCAAGGAGGTACGACACACCAAGAGTATCGACACATTTGAGCAGGTGTCCAAGGTGGTTGTGCCGCACAAGATGGCCGACGTCCTCCAGCCACTTCGTGACATTCTCCAACAGACTGAGGTGACCAAGTCGGTACGCCAGGTGGAAGAGTGTCTGCGTCGCATTGCGAGCGGTGTCAGCAACAACCCGCAATTTGACTCGGACAAGTTCCTAGTCCTATGTGCTACGCTCATTCGTCGTGATGCCGTATTTCTGCAGCCACGCAAGGCCGAGAAGGTGGTCGCTCGGGGCGGCTCGGCGACCAACATCAACTACGCAGTGCTGCTCAAGCGCAAGGATGTTGAGGAGGCGAGCGTCTCGGGACGTGACCACTACTCTCGCAACGCGCACAAGTTTGTCGTTTTTGGCCTAGAGCTCCTTTCCACCGCGTTGCGTCGCTCCCGCTTTGACTTCCAGGAGCAGCAGGTGCTGGCGAAGCTCAACACTCTGGTCGAGATTGTTGGTGAGACTATGTACGCCAGCGAGACGGCTGTGCTGGAAGTATCGCTTCGCACCGTGGCCGGTATCGTGCGCTGCCCTGTCTCGAATGTGGACAAGGCACTCCCTATCTTTATCAAGCAGATCTTCAGCGTAATCCAGACGTCAGGATCAGTCCAGTCGAGCACAGTGCAGACGGCACTCCGAACACTCGCTTCAATCCTGCGCGACTGCAGGCAGTCCACGCTCAAGGACAACCAGGTCGCCATGCTGCTCAAGATGATTGAGCCCGACCTCGAGGAGACGCACGAGCAAGGCGTGCTGTTCAGTTTGCTGCGCGCGATTGTTGCACGCCGCTTTGTCGTACCAGAGGTGTACGACGTGATGGAGCGCGTAGCCGAGATGCTGGTCACCAACCAGAGCGGACAGGTGCGTGAGCTCTGTCGAGCAACCTACCTGCAATTCCTGCTCGACTACCCGCAGGGCAAGGAGCGTCTGAACAAGCAGCTTGGTTTCTTGGCCAAGAACATGTCGTACGTGCACGAAAGTGGTCGCCTGAGCGTTCTCGAGCTCACTTCGGCGGTGTTTGACAAGTTTGGCGAGGACATTCTGCGCGAGCATGCTGAGACGTTCTTCCTCGCGCTCGCTATGGTCCTGGCCAACGATGATTCGGCCAAGTGCCGTGAGAAGGGGGCGGGACTTATCAAAGCCGTGTTTGCTTCGATGGGCGACGAACAGCGCGTGCGCACCCTCCAGATGGTGCACACGTGGGCATCGCAGAGCGAGCGTGCTGAGCTTTCACGGATTGGTATCCAGATCTACGGCCTGCTTCTTTCTTCGTCGGATGACCAGATCCCTGCTGCACTGGAGCTTGTGTCGCGCGTGCTGAGCGAGTGCGCTGACGACCTAGAGTCGGTGGAGGAAGATCCTGAGGCCGACGCGCAATCCCAGCTTGACTGGCGCCTGCCGTACCAGGCACTGCAGACCCTGTCACGCCTTGACCCCGCCCATGCACCTGCGACGGACGCTGTGCGCCGACTGCTCCTGTTCCCGCACAAGTGGGTGCGTGCCGCCGCGTCACGGATCCTCGGTACGCTGTACGGCAGCACGCAGGCTGTATCACCCGAGATGGTTGCAGCGAAGGAGGCGCCGCTGACGTCGTTCCCGGCGCTCGTGGATGCAGCAAAGAAGCTCACGATCCAGCTACAGAGCGAGGCGCTCGACGATGATCTTGCGCTGCAGGCGGTCAAGAACCTTGTCTGGATCGGGTCCTGCTTTGCCCTCTACCAGGCTGAAGAGGAGGCTGCTGACGAGAGCGGCAACGGAAACGAAGACGAGGACGAGGCGGAGGCAGCTGCTACCCTGGACACGCCAGCACGTATCGCGGCCGACCCACTGGCGTGGCTGATCCGCCGTCTGTCACACGCCACGCGACACTCGCCCACGCCGCTGCACCATGCGTCGGTGCTGCGGCTGTTTGCAGCACTCAGCTCGTCGCTCCCGTGCGAGCGCGTGGTCCCGCTGCTGCCGTTCATCCTGCGCCCTCTGTCAGACGACGCACTCAGTCTCGAGGTCCAGACCATCCTGCAGGGCATTGTAGGCACGTCCGCTTTTGCAACCGCCTGGAGTGCTCACCAGACCCGTGTGGCGGACAAACGACGTGAGCGCAAGCAGGAACGTCTGATGCTGGCCATCCAGGACCCCGAAAAGGCTGGCAGGAAGAAGGCAAAGGAGAACCAGCGCAAGCACGAGTCGAGGAAACGCAAGAATGCGCGTTTTGCTGCGGGTAAGGGCAAGGAGAGGCCCGCGAAGAGGCTTAAGGACGAGTAAGAAGAAAAGAAAGTATTGTGATTTCATAGATGATACTGGTAGAAATGGAAATGAATGGGAACCAAGACAGTACGATACGAAACGATACGACACGATACGCTGACGTCTATGAATTTGGAAGAAACGTTAGAAATACAGTAGGAAGGACAGGGGTGCATTGTCTGCTGAGATTAAGGCGCGGTCCAGATGAAGGTGGTCAGGCCAGGCTGGACCTGGAGGGTGGACCTGCGACCGTCGCTACTGATGACGAGGGCTTTGGTGCTCGAGCACTGATTTTCGACAACGAGCGAGACACGGCGCTGCGGCTGTGCATCACTCTGATTGGAAGGGGTGGGGAGAGTTGCTGCGTTGAGGGGAGCCGCAAAGGCCTGCATGGCAAAGCAGTCTGTGTCGCTCTGGTCGAGGCTGTATTGCGGGCCCGGGAAGGTGAGATTGACGCGGGAGGCAGGGCCGCCACCAACGTTGGTGAGGTCCGTGGTGGCTGACGAGAAGTGGGCGATGAGGAAAGCCTGCGAGTTGAGTGCGAGGTAGGGGTTGGTCGGGTTCGCCTGGTCAGAGATGGTGAGGCCGCCCGTGCAGTCGGAGCAGTAGCTGTCGGGGAGATGTGGGCCGTTTTCCGAGTCGAGTGCCAGGTTCCACATGACGAGCGATTTTGCGTTGTAGCTGGTGACGGGGAAGAAGACGCGCGAGAGCCAGGACTGGATCGAGTTCCACTCGCTCGTGGGTGCCTCGGTTCCGGTGCACTCAGTCATGTGGATGTCCTTGCGCACGTTGTTTTGGAGCGAGGAAGAGAAGTTGGCCATCTGGTCTGGTGTGCCGCGGTAGCAGTGGAACGCGACTGCGTCGACCGCCGTGGCGTTCTGGTTGACGATGGAGGCGGCCGAGTCGTAGCCAGAGTAGTTGTCGTCGTGCCCAAATACGTTGATGTCGCGCAGGTTGGCGGCGGCAAGCTGGTTCTTGAGCTCAGATGCGAGGTCGGATTGGACGGTGGCGTTCATGCCCATCGAGGGGAACGAGGCGAGATGTGAGGGCTCGTTCTGGAGCGTGATGGCCCAGGGACGTACGCCGGCGTCCGTGAAGGCTTGCACGGTGCGGACGTAGTAGGCAGCCAGGGCGGGGATGAAGCCGTCGCGCAGGGAACCGCTGTTGAGGCGGTTGTTGGTCTTCATGAAAGCAGGAGGTGACCATGGGGTCAAAATGATCTTGAGGTCTGGATTGCGGTCCAGCGCATCACGAAGGACGGGAATAGTGTTCTGCGATGTCTCGGTGTTGTCAAGCGAGAAGCTAGACAGGAGCGAGTCGACGTTGGTGCGCTCGGTGGCAGCTGTGTCGAAGGTAGGACCCTGGCCCGTGGGGATGTAGGTGTACTCGCCGTTGACGGAGAAGTCGCTGGACCCCATGGAAGCACGGGTGACCTGGAGACCGGTGGCGTTGCTGAACAGAAAGTCCATGACACGGCCGTAGAGGAGAGGCTTGTCGGTTTTGAGTCCGTTGAAGAGGTAGGCAGAGGTATCGGTCATTGCGGCACCGAAGCCGTCCATGGTCTGGTACTGGGTGCTGGTGTCAATAATGGCATCGACGCCCTGGCTGTCGGCGCGATAGGCACGGAGACCAGGGTCAGCGGTGGTCCAGTTGAAGCGCTGCTTGTTTGACGTCGAGGTGTAGTAGAGACCCTGGCGGAGCAAGTCGTCGCGAGTCCCGCCCACGGCGGCAGGGACCTTGGAGTTGTCATCAGGTCCGGGACTAGGCTTGTTGCTCTTGTTGCGTCCGACCGTCAGACCGATGGCGAGACCGAGAATGAGGGCGAGCAGAACAAGTGCGCCGAGCGCGCCAAAGACGACGAGCTTCTTCTTTCGGCTCCAGGAACCAATGCCCCTGGAACGCTTGGTGGTTGGCTTTTCGCCGTACGGACCAAGGAGGAGCCCGTCTGAATGCGTGGGTGAGCCTGGCATGGTCATCATGCTCGTGTTTGTGGGAGACGGTGGTTGTGATGGTACGAAAGGCAGGAAGGTGGCGACTCGAGGCCACACAAAGGGGAGCCCGCCTGAGCTGGGCTTGGCGCACACACACACATACACACACATACTCACACGAGACCAAAGACGAAACAAGATCCGATGTGGTCACGGGCACCACTAAGAATGTGGAGGGCGACATTGCTTTCTGCATTCTGTATTGCACATGATAGGGGAACGTGCTTGGCTTGGCTAGACCTAGACCTACAGTAGCTTGAGGCTTGATTTGATAAAGTAAAACGTCGCTTCTGCTAGGATAGGCGGGACTGGGAACCAAAGTTTCCATCTCTGTCCGAAGCGAGAAGGATTAGTGGCCGGCCATGTGAGTAGGTGAGTACTGGAAGTGAGTGTGAGTGAGCCGACGACGGGGACGTCCAAGCCACACCACACGATGGCACGCTCGCGCTAATGTACAGTACTGTATCATCATTGACCGCATGGCGACGCCCTGAGCAAGAGTCAGTCGGCGTGGCTCACTGTGCAGTGGCCTGCCTGCATAAAGGCGCAAGCTGACGGCCGTTTGCTGCCGAACTGCTGTGTGCGCCGGACGTCCGTTTGTTTGTGTCTGTCCCCCTTTTTTCTTCCGGCGCCTCACCCAGAAAATGCTGCGCGTGACTTTGCCCGATCGAGTTTTGCAGCCCAAACTTTTGCGTCGAGTCGGCGCAAGTTTGCACGGTGCGGTACGGTACGGTATTTTTCCAAACAGGCCGCGCTCTGTCTCTCTGTCTCTCTGTCTCGGCAGGTCGATGATACTGAACTGTACTGTACAGACAGTACAGACAGTACTGTTTTTAGTTTCGAGTGCCTCCCCATCGCACTGCACTGCACCGCACTGCACTGCTGTGAGCAGCTACACTACTTTAGTCTGCTGTACAGAACTGTACTAGTACTGTAATGTGCTGCACCGGTGCCGGGGAGTCTACTGTATCATGTACGCCCAAAAAGTTTAGGTGGACGACAACTGCTGTAACCACGAACCCATTGACAAACTCGTGCAACCGTCTGTGATTCTCGTTCGTGTGTGTGGAGGTGTGACCTTGGCCGTGGCCGTTACAAACGGTGGGACCCTTTCTCCCATCCTCTGCAACCTGTATAGCACCGAGCAGTCCGTGGTCGCCCTCGTCTCCTTTCTCCACCATATCTACATACGCAAGATGGCATCCCGCTTCTCCGTCGCCGCAGAGATCCCGCCGACTCGCAAGAGTATCAGGCGCAACGAGCGCCTCACCACTGAGAAGCAGGCCAACAACCTCGCGCCCGCAGACCTCCCCACTGAAAAGCTCGACCATGTCGACGCTCGTGGCTACAAGATTCTCGCTGGCAAGGAGCGCTTCGGCGTCACCCCAGTCCCATTCACCGCAGACGACTCGAACGACCACGGACGCAAGCGCAGCAACCGCATCCCCTATCTCGAGGGCATCCGTGGCATCCTCGGGCTCCAGACTCTCATCTGGATCTTTTTCCGTCTTTTCGCACCCGCCATTGTCACGGACACAGACCTTGACGGCACCCGTCCGGCCACCTTCGTAGATGCGAGTCCCCAGTGGATGAATGTCCTCCGCAAGGCAGTCACCCCGCTCCTCTTCGATGGTTCCCTCCAGATGACCTTCTTCATCGTTCTTTCCGGTCGCACCATCCTTCAGACCTACATCGAGCGCCGTGAAGCAGTCGCCCTCTCCGGCCCTGCCTTCCGCCGTCCGTTCCGCATGGTCCCACCCGTAGCCATTACCCTTGCTATTGTCAGCATCCTTATCGTCGCCGGTGCTTTCCAGTACGCCGATGATTTGGCCACCGCTCTCTCTAATCCTATTGCTGAGCCACCGGCCATCTGGTCCTCCACCCTCGAGTACTTCAACTCGCTCGTCGTCTACTTTTTCTCCCCTACCGAGTCCAAGACCGCGCGCGCCGTCACCTTCATACCCATTGCTGGTGTCATGTGGTTCATCCAGGTCACATTCCAGCAGGTTTACGTCCTCATCGTGTTTGCCTGGATCCTGCCCTACACGGTGCTGCGCTACAAGTCGATTGGCCTTGTTGGCCTCATCCTTGTCACTGCTTGGGTTGGCCGTTGGTCTTGGTACACCCTCACCGGCCTCGCAATCGCCGAGTACTCTGTCGTCTACCTCCCTATCCTGCCTGAACGAGGCATCCCACTCGACAGGCGTGGCCAGCGCTTCCTCCATCCCTGGATTCCAGCTGCTGCACTTGCCCTCCTTGGTGTCTTTTTCAAGTACCTCTGGGCGGCTGCACTCCCCGGCATGGCAGATAACGAGATCATCGCCCACGCTGACCCAAACACGGGCAAGCTCAACCACAACATCGACCCAGCCATCACTGCGTATCCGCGGTACGACGACTGGCTCCTTGTCACTGGCACCCTCATCCTCATTGAGCTCTCTCCCCGCGTCCAGGCCGTACTCAGCATCAAGCCACTCGCTTATCTCGGCCGACTTAGCTTTTGTACGTTTTCCCTTTGACCGTGCCCCACCTGCCCACTTCGCTCACTTACTGACCCTGTCCATTTCATGTTTCGTTGCAGCCATCGTCCTCATCTCGGGATCCGTCATGCTTTCTCTTGGCTCCTACCTCTACCACGTGTTCACTGTCAGCAACGGCTGGACTTCACAGGCTGGTATCACCGGTGTCCTCTTTGTCATCCTTGTTCCCCTCTGTCTCGTCATCTCGGACGTCTACTCTCGCATCATCGATGATGCCTCCCTTTTCTTCGCTCGCTGGATGTTCAAGTGGATCCGCGAGTGAGCCAGTGTCTCCTTCTTTTGCTCATTCACATGCTTGTGGCACCTTAACGTTTCATAGATGGACATTCCCCATTCTGAGCCAGCGAGGTGACGTGTGAGTGTGCGGTAAAGTGTAAAGAGAATAGTAGGTAATGTACAGGGACTGTGAGTATGAGGTGAGGCAGAAATTAAGATGCAAAGAGAGAAGGGAAAGTAGGATAAAGCCGGGGTTACGAATCCTTATCTATCGATCAAGCAAGTGTCCATACGTAGCGAGGCAAAGAACCCATGTGAGCGAGCTAATCTAGGCTGCAGCGACAGGAGAGATGGGAGAGAGGACGTTTTCCTTCTCCTCCTTCTTCTGCTGCTGTTGCTGGGACCTGGAGGAGGTCGTGGACAGGGGTGCGAGGGTGGGGCGGTTGGAGCGGGCGTACTCGTCCCTCAGGAGGCGGCGGAGGATCTTTCCGCTCGGGCTCTTGGGTACGCTGGGGACCCATTCGATTCCACCGCGGATCTTCTTGTGCGCCGCGACGAGTTTCTCCATGTAAGTGCGGAGCCGTGCCTCGAGGGCGGCCTGGGCCTGGTGGTCGGTGAGGACCGCCTTGTCGCGCGGGACGATACAGGCGCGCGGGACCTCGGTCACCTGCGCAGGGCACCAGGTGCCAAAGACGGCAACGTCTGCGATCTCCTCGTGGCTGAGGATCACGGCTTCCAGCTCGGCCGGGCTGACTTGGAACCCCTTAAACTTGATCAGGTCCTTGATGCGGTCGACGATGAAGATCTCCGTGTTGCGCATGATGGCTACGTCGCCTGTGCGGAACCAGCCGTCGGACGTAAACGCCTCGGCATTCGCAACCTCGTTGTCTAGGTACCCCTTCATAATCGTAGGCCCGCGTAGCCACACCTCGCCAGGCACGCCGTCCCGCCCCTGCTCGTGGCCAACGTCCCGTCCGTCCTCGTGGACAAGACGCACCTCCACGCCTGGCGCAATACGACCCGCAGATCCCTTCGAGTTAGGCAGGTTCTTGGGACCCGAGCAGATCACGGACGGCAGCGACTCGGTCAGTCCGTATCCATTCAGCACCGCGAGCCCAGGGTACCTAGCCTCCAGGAGCTCGAACAGCTCCGCCGAAAGCGGCGCAGCTCCACACTGCACGCACTGCAGGCTGCGCATATCGTAGTTGGCAGGGACAGGACTCTTGGCCAGCTGCAGCAGCACAGGTGGAACCACAAGTGCCGCAGTAGCCTTGTACGTCTGGATCTTTTCGCAAAACACGTCGAGTGAAAACTTGGGAAGGATGACAATCTTCATCCCGAGGTAGAAGGGGTGGTGCATGAGTTTGATGAGGCCAAAGATGTGGTAGAAGGGCAGGAAGCCAATCTGGACATCCTTCTGGCCAAAGTAGTCGTCGTGTGTGGCGCAGAGGGCCATGACCGAGTGGATGACGTTGGAGTGAGTGATCTGCACGCCCTTGGCCGTTCCAGAGGTTCCCGATGAGAACATGATGAATGCGGTCTCTGTGACGGGGTCAGAGACATGGTGCGTCTCAAGCTCGTTGGGGGTCAGGAGGGAACGGATATCGGTCTCGCCCTGGGGGCTGGTGTGGAGGGCGTCCGAGTCGTCGAGCAGCCAGAGACGGTTGGGCATGACGCGGCCGGTGAGTGCCTGTGCCTCGGTCCAGGCAGCTCGGGCGGTGTCGAGGCAGGAGGGGTGGGCGAGCACCATATCCACGTTGGCCTGGGCGAATGACTTGGCAACTTCGCCGACCGTCAGAGCTGGGTTTACGGGTGCCGAGACGAGCCCAGCTACCTCGCCGGCGAAGATAGCAATAGGGTACATGGTGTGGTTGGGGGAGAGGATACCAACTCGCGCCTGAGGAGCCAGACCAAGCTTGTGTCGCAAGGCCCACGCAAGACGGCGAGACTCGCGGACCACTTGCCCGTGTCTGTAGACGATGTGAGAGTGTGTGTCAGTCAGACTGGACAGGAAAAGAAAGCATATTTGCTGTACTTACGTCCACTCCATGCCATCTTGTCTGACGAACTGTACCTTGTCAGCGAGCTTGTCTTCAGACTGGGAGCTGACGTAGTCGAACACGTTCGAGTAGCTCGCCTTGGGGAGGGGCGGGTAGATAGATGTCAGGATCTGTGCCATGGTGTATGATGAGCCTGTCCAAAGAAGGAGAGATGGAGAGGGAAAGGAAAGGTTGTGGGTGGGAACGGCGGTCGATAAGTAGGAAAGGCAAAGGAGTGCTCAGGTTGCTCCAGGACAAGCAACGCTAGGGTTGGGGTCCGATAGGTCCGACAAGGGTTAAAGGGAGGTGCAATGCAAGTGGCAGGTTGCCGAGAGAAAAAAAAAAAGAGTTTGGTTCGAGATTCTCTTTACTTTGATGTGGTGTTGATGTAGGGGTTCAGTGTGAGAAGCGATGCACCGTGAAAGGGAGCCTATGCTGCTTCCAGACAGAAACACAGACGTGGCTTGGCGTTGTGCCTGACTATGAGAGCATTAGAGCACACATAAACGTACAGCACAGTGCACACTAGAGCGAGCGAGGAAGTGTACATTACTGTACAGATACACATACAGCAGCTCGCGTATGGCAGGCCGGTGGGTGGCTGCAATGTGTTTTCATCTGACACCTGTAGTTTCGCAGGTCACAAGAGCTGGCGTTTGTCGCTTTCGGGTTCGCTTCCGGCGGGGGCGCTTGTACAGAGCTGTATCGATCTTGGCTGGAGGTTCACGACGGGGCAGGAGAGTTCTCTCGCTTGTATGCCAGGACTAGACACACGGGAGACCGAGGTCGACAGCGAGGGCGGGTCATCGCAGAGAGTTGCGGCGGCAAGGATGAGATTTACTGGGAAAAGAACATCTGGTTTTCCTCGTCGGCTCGGTTGTGCTTGCGTTCGTTCACACACGGGAGGGGAGGGGAAAACTAGGGGCCATATGGGGCTCAATGACCATCGTGGTACAGTATTGCACCGCATCGGCGGCTGCCTGGGCAGGAGGACGGCACGGCTGGCGATCGTCGCAGAGTCAGACAGCTGAGATCCAAGTTTTGGCTCACTTACCGTGGGCTGGCTGGATCGGCGCGCGGCGCGTCGCCTTTAGAGCTGAGTGCGTTGTGCCGCGCGGCCCATGATCTTCATGCGCATTCTCGGTGCGGTGCGGTGTACAGTACTGTATTGCGGTATAACGTATCACACCTTCCCTCCGGTCTCTGGCTGCTTGACTACAAGTCAAAGTTTGCTGGCTTGACTGAGAAGCGGCTCAGATCACCTATCCACGGTCACTTGGTCGGATTGCACTTTTCCAGTACAGTAGTGTGGTGCAAGCCATGATAAGAACGTCATCAAGCGAAAAAAGGGGGAAGTGTAGGTGTACCCTTCTTCTGAGCTGCAGCTAGGATGCTGTCTCGGCAGAAAGGATCTCGCTCGGGGCGTACAGGCCGCTGCAGAGGATGGTGTCGGCTCTTTTTGTTCCTCTCGCTAGGGGACACTGTACGCAGAACTCGCTTAGCGCACGACCCACAGACCCAGGTTCGAGTCGAAACTTTTTGCAGCCTGAACCGGGTCCCGATCAAAGGGCATTGCGCGCCCCGATCAAACTACACGCGACCGATGCCGTGTCGGGGGTCCAGTGGTCACTGCCATTGCCACTGCCACTGGCTCCCAGCAGCGCCTCCACGTCATGCCGTCCACCTGGTGGGCTGAGATCCGGCGGTCGTGCATGTGCTCTTTTTAATTACCACTGTTTGGACTTTGCACTCCGACCGACCATGCCATCAGACCACGAGATACCGTACTACTCAGCAGATTGTTGGCCCGATCCTTTTGCGCCTTTCGCAATATTTCATTGTTCAAGCATGGGCAGGCACTAAAAGGGTGATCTTCGGGAATCTTTGTTGATTGTTGAACTTGGCCAAGACATGATGTTGCCCAAGATGGAAACACAAACCAAGACAAAAAACAAACGCCATTCGAGAGAGAGAGGGCGAGGAGAAACTTGTCTCAGAGCGAACTGGGTGAACGCCGATACAGCACAGTACATCATGTTGTGCTGCAGCATTACACAGAGCGCACTGTTTACGGTTTCAAGTGGGAGAAACAACAAGAGACAGTCAGTCCGGATTAAACCATTTAACCTGACGCGCAATGTTTTACTGTACTCTAAAGTTGGCCTAGTCGAGTGCTGTACTGTAGCTGCCATGCGGACATTTTTTTTCTGCAAGGCGATGCAGTGATTTTCAAAATGATCGGATAGGGGACGTCCCCATTCAGCATGGGCAAGAAGAGCATCATGGGTGGCCGGCCGGGTCGTCTTCCTCCATTTGGATCACTCACTCGGCCCGGCCCTTTTTCATGAGCTTTGCCCCCTTGTCCATCCAGCCAGTGGTTCGGCAAGGCGAGGAGGTCCTTTATTCCCATTCCCATCAGCCCGTGATCTCGGGGAGGTACAGTACTGTGTGGCTCGCAACTGGCCGTGTCTCGCCTCTTGTCCCCTCCACTAGTGTGTCTCTCTGCCACGAGAGACGAAGTGACCGTTTTGCCGATCTTCTATCCTGATCAAAGTGTACTGTGAACAAGTTTGGACTGCGCCCTTTAGCGGCGATATGCCCACTGTAATCGATACTTCATGTACTGTAAAGTGCTTTGCTTGGTGCTAGTGCTGTTAGTGCTGCCGCCAAGCTCTGCGATGCTGCAGAGGGGGCGTCTGTCTGACACTACGGGCTTGATTCGGTGTGCAGCAGCGGCACCGATTCTCAACACAAGCAGCCTCGGCACGACTTTGTATACAGGTCCACAGTACTGTACAGTAGTAAAGCACAGTAAACTCGCTCACAGGACACAGCTTTTTCTGTCGTGTTTTCGTTTCAAGGGTTCCCAGCACTGTGTGCATCTTTACGTCGAGCTGGGTTGCAGCGTTTCTCGATCCACTTGCCCTCCTCCTCTTGTCCCTCCACCTTCAACTTGCTGTTGTTCCTTGTAGTGCTCTCTCCCCCCTTCCCCTACAACGTCAAACGCACGAGGCCAAAAAAAGGAAATCTCCTTCCCTCACTGACTAGGTACCGAGACACCTCGAAACTACTGTACTGTAGAACTGTCTCCCCCCTCCCCTCCATCCGTCTTTTCCTTTCCAAAGAACAAGTTTGCCTGCCGTGCTGACTGCATCAGTCAGCCTGCCAGCCAGCCTACTGTCAGTGTTGTATCCGGTACAGTAGCTTCTTCAGCCCGCCTCAAACTTGCAGCCAGGCTAAAGCAAACGTGTCAGTGTCCCCCTCATCAGCCCTACTGCAGCGTTGCACAATCTCTCTATCTATCGAACGGCTCAATATCCGTTGCCTTGCGCACACTCCAACTGTTGACACTCAAATTGGTCGCCGGTTCAGTACATCCTGAGAAAAAAAATCAGGACTTTGTCTCCCACAAACATCCACTCCATCTTGCCCGGCTTTTCTTCCTGCCACAACAAGAACCACATCTGTTGGGACGATCTTCTTTCCTTCCAACCAGCCTACCAGCTCTATATTATCCCACAAGAGAAAGAAGCAGACAAGCCCTATCAGGCGATAAACATCTTTCCCACAATGACGAGCCAGATGGCCGACTCTTCCGTTCATATCATCTCCAACCCGGGGCCATACGCTTCGAGCGACGGGTACAAGGACCCCAACATTGCCTTCGATGTTCGCCCGGTAGACCTGTCTGCTGGAGACATGTATCCCAACTCGTATGCGGATCTGATCCAGCAGCTGGCCAGGGCCGAGCTCGACCCACCAGAGACACGGTCCAACAGCCTCACGCCTTCTCTGAACGAGGACTCGAACCGTCCCTCTTCGAGTGAGGAGCATGAGGCGCGAACACCACCGGACAATGGCAGGTCTTCTCTCGAGTACAGGCGCTTTGAGCACACTGCTCCCACTCCCGCCAAGGCTAATGGCCACGGTGATGTTCTGTCCCAACAGCGGGCGGAACTCCAGGACCTTCTGGCCAACTACCGTGTTGGTGAACATGACCGGGTTGGGTCTGGGTACACGAGCCAACTTGCGCAGGAACGACGTCCATCTGCGCCTGCCTCAAGCTCCTCAACACCAGACAGGATCCGCTCGCCACCCCGCCCCACCCTCTCTCTTGCCAACTCTCGCAGTGCCTCCATGTCATCCAGCACCGCTGGCTCGAGTGGCTCGGAAAAGCCATTCACCCGTCTCGGCATGAGCGACATTGTGTTCCGCGCCACATCTCTGTAAGTGTCATCGTGTCGGAGTCTCATTTTCCTCCAGCATGGCTTGTCGGCTGCGGAGTTCCATATCCAGACGAGACGCGTTCGTGTCATGCTTCCCTGCCATGCTATGCCGTGCGGGGCAGTGCGGTATTCCACGCGTTGTCCCGCTCGCCATGCAAGCCAGCCGTTCTTCGCTAAGCCACATGACAAACATCCTTGCCAGCAAAGGAGACAGACAATTTTCGACGGCCAGATTGCTGACATTCTTTCCGCTCAACAACAGGCCGGAGCGCAGACTCACTCCTGACGACTGCCGCGAGATCATCACAGCAAAGTTCCCAAGTCTCTGCGACCCACCAGCGCGTCAGTTTGACGAAGACGGCAAGCCGCTCCCGCCTACCAAGCGCGATGAGGCTACGCCAGAAGAGCGTCAGGCACGCAAAAAGGCGCTGACGATGCACTTCCGTGGAAAGGCGCCCGTATCAATTGTCAAGGCAATGATTGTCATGGAGAGTCGATCGGGAAGCTGGAAGAGGCTAGGACCTGCCAGCTCAAGCCAGCAGGTTTCCTCGACGCTGCCAGAAATGCCTAGTCCTTGGACCATGGACATCTACCATCAGGACCTGGACCTGTCAGGCATCAAGGCCAAGTCCAAGCGTACTGTTGAGATTGCCAACTGCCGCACAGAGGCAGTATGCGCCAACTGCGAAGGGCGGTGCCACGAGTCCTGCTCGTCTTGCAAGGGCGAGACAGCTGACGAGTGCTTCTGGTGCGCTGGCAAGGGTTGGGCTAAGGGCAAAGGACAGTGCCACCGATGCCATGGCGAGGGTATTCTCAAGTGCGCCGCATGTGCCGGTAAGCTTCTGGCTACGTGCAAGACGTGCCAAGGTACCGGTTCGGGCGAGTTCGGCTACTTTGTTGAAGTCAAAGTCAAGCGTGTCGAGATGCCATCGGTGCGCGTATCTGAACTTGTGGCAACGCCAAACCCGTCGTCTGAGTCGGTACGATCGGCGGCGGTGCTGACTCTCTGGGACTCGATCCAGCGACTTACGGAGGCGAGCGTAGGCAAGCCTAAGCCCTACATCCCTGTCATGGCCGCATGTGTATGGGAGACCTCGGTCTCTCACATTATCGAAGCGGATGTCCCCCTCGCCGCGCGGTTCAAGAAGGGCTCATCGACTCCACTCAAGCCAGAGGGCCTGCACCGCAGAATCCCTACCTCCAAGCGTTGGTTCACTATCCCCTCAGACCTAGACCTGGCTCCGGTCGAACTCGCCGAGTCAGACCTTGGCAACATCTTTTCCTCTCACCCCGCTCCCGTTCGGTCAAGCCCTCTCGCCCAGCAGACAAACCAGGGACTAGCACCTGGAATGCCCCGTAAACAACGCTCTTACGGTAATCTCGTGTCCAAACTCACTCCTCACCGTGGTTCCATCTAGATTCAGTACATACAGTAGACTCGGACTCTCATTTGCAATGGCCCTCTTCTCGCTTGCTCTCTGTATATTTGCACTCTCGTTCTAGCTTAATCGGATAGTCTCTGCAACAGCAGCGATCGACTGACTGATGGTTGACGTGGATAGGCTGGTGTGAATGGCGAAAGTGCTAGCACTGCAGTAGCGCCATGCACTGTACCACGTGCATTAGCCAAGAAACAAATTGTCCGATGTCTTGACTAGTGCACGCCAACCCACGTTCGGGCGCAGGCTCCTGCGATGCATCCAGTATTGCAGGTCGCAACCCAGCAGGACCGGACGAAACCCATGTGCGAACTAGGGCAACTTTAGAAAATATCCATGTCTATGTTGAGTGCAATGATATGGGAAATTACATGATGCGAAAAGGAAAAGATAAGAAAGAGAGAGATAATTTCCGAGCCCAGGAGAGATCATTTTTTGTTCTTGCGTGCCGTTGGGTTCCACTGCAGAGACAAACGTGCGTGTGCGTTAGTATAAGATGAAATCGGAATCAGAATGGGCAGAGTGGACTGCTTACCTTCTCAAACTTGATAAACTCCCTAAAGTGGCAGTAGATCGACATGAAACTCATGTAGCTGTAGTAGAAGGGAGTGAGGAGACCGAACATGATGATACCAAATGGACGAGTAAAGTTGGACTTGTTTCGGAGAGTGATGCAGACTGTGACGAAGAGGCAGATGAGGTTGACACCGAGTGCCCACATGGAGAGGGAGAAACCGTCAAAGTCTTCGAAGAACTGCTTGAGGCCACGACCGGGGAAGCTCATGATGATAGCGGTGACCAGGATGAAGAGGAGCTGGGTGTTGATGTAGAAGTAGATTTCGCGGTAGATCAGGAGCTGGAAGAGACCGAGGCGGGAGCGCCATCCGTTGTTATCGCTGTAGGCTCCGCGGCGGATAGAGGGGAGCGCGTGACGAAAAGCGACTTGAGTCCATCCCTGAGCCCAACGCATACGCTGCTTGGTGAGGGCGGGGAGGGTCTCTGGTGCCAGCTCGTAGGAGAGGACCTTGAGATCGTATTCGATGCGAGCACCAGAGATAATGGCGCGCATGGAGCTGTCGATGTCCTCGGTGAGCATGTGCTTTTGCATCCCGAGTGTCTTGAGCAGAGATGCGTTCCAGTGTCCGTTGGAGCCACCGAAGAATCCGTATCCCTGCAGCTCTGCTCGTCCGCTGTGCATCACACCATAGATCAAGTCGAATTCGGCTGCGATTAGACGAGTGACAAAGGTCTCATCGTAGTTGTACACACAGCATCTTCCCTGGATAATGTCGACTCCGCCAGCTAGAAAGCGACGCGCCACCCAGCGCAGTGCGTTGGGGTCAGGGTAGTGGTCGGTGTCATAGAGCGTGATGATCTCGCCCTTGGAATCGAGGGTAAGGAAGTGATTAATGTTGTCGGCCTTGGACGTGGACTTGGGTACCTTGACAACTCGGAGGTTCTCGTGGTTCTTCTCGAGATCGCGAAGTTCGGTCTCGACAGGCTCGATAGGGACGGGTGTGTTATACACGACGTTGATGGTAAGCTTGTTGGTAGGGTAGTTGATTTCGCGGAGAGCGTAGCGGACTTGACGCATGATAATCTCCTGCTCGTTGGGGAGGTAGGCTACGAGAACGACGTCGATGGCGGGCCACTCGTGTCCGTTCTCGGTCTCTCCCCATCCTTCCTTGAGTGCCTTGCGCTGTGCTCGCCTAGACTTGACACTGGTCCGGATTGACTGCATCGCCTCGGATGAGACCGAGAGCGAGGTGAAGGTCTGAAGCACCAGGAAAATGTACCATAGCACTTGGTGGACCATAGAGGGGATGACCACGTAAAAGGCAAAGGTGCCGAGGATGTAGCTGAGAAGCAGAATCATGGGCGTCCATGAGTAGATGAACGCTGATGCCGACTGTACGACGCGCGAGATGCCCGTATCGCTGCCCATGGTGATCGTTCGTTATTGTCGTGGATGGTGGACGAGATGAAGGAAGGGGCCCGTACACTAACTCGGGCAACAAGAGTGGAGTCGGGACAGGCTGATGGTACCTCGTCTTGTCTGTGCATGCACGTGAGTTGGGTTAGGAGTGCTCACACCAAAACTTGGTCGATTCGGCTCTCGTGTGCACAGACGAGGGCTGAGTGCAAACCAAAGACACAGTGCACACCAGCGTTTCGGGGATGTACAGTACCGGTCGGGTCACAAACCAAGAAAAGAACACAAGACAAAACAACACGGAAACTAGGGTCAGCAGGCAGAGCAAGGCAAGGCAAGGCAGCCAGCCCGCCAGCCGTCTTTGCCGGTGAGGGTGGGGATTCGGTGTTGCGCAGTAACATACAGTACAATACAGTATCTGTGCCGGTGCCTTTCGTCATGTTGAATGGTAAGGGGAGGTGGTCGTCTTGCACCCTGAAAACTGGTGCTGCTCAACTTGGACAGCTGCGTCGCACTGTTTTGCCGAGGGCTGTGGCCCAGGCGAACGCAAGCTTGACGCGCACGCTCACGCCTCCAGAAGAAGACGCACGGATGACTGTAAAAAAAATAGAAATGGAAAATTTTGCAAACAAAGGGAGCGGACTTACAGTACAGTACTTCGACGCGACACGGGGCGACACTTGAACGCCGTATCATTCACTGCAGCACACTGTACAGTAATGTACTGTATCTTGCTTGTTGTAGCGCGTTCGTTGTCAGCCATGTCACCACACCACATGCCAACGGGCGTACAGTATACAGTAGTTCAGTGTAACATTGTAGTGTACGAATCAGCCACATGTCCCCGATGAGTTGCGCTAGTGCACAGTAGTGTAGTATCAGCTGTTCTAATCAGGTAATCTGCTGCAAGTCATGGTCTGACGCTGCGCGATACGAGATGAAATGATGCAGGGACCTTCTGTAGAGAGGCAGCGATTGTACGAGATGGCCTGCACGGAAAGCGCGGTTCCACACAGCGATTCTTCTCTCTGGGAATCTAGCGAGATTCTAGTGCTGAAACTCTCTTTCTTTAGTCTGTAACTTTCCTGCACTCTACTTGATGTGGCACAGTCTACCGTATCCCATCGATCAGTACAGTGTCTAGGGAGGGAGATGAGCGGATGTGAGGTCTGTAAGCGAGCCCAATGATGTTCGCGGCGGCCTTCGTTCCACAGCGAGATCCACAGCCGAGCAGGACCGGCCATGCTGTACTGTACAGAACTTACCGCATTCAGCAGGTCGGGTGAGCGTGCATGTTGGCGTGGGCCGGATAGCCGCCGACTTTACTGTATGCAAATCATCAATTGACGCACGTTGTTTGTGTGTGAGACACCCAGTTTCGTACCGCGTCAGAACAAGCGCATTCGCGTACATCCGCGCGTTGCCTTGTGAAACCACCAGCTGCAAGTCAATTTTGACGCACCGCCGACGCACCACCACACCAACTCTTACCGTACACTCTATACTCTCTTGTCTGCGGCCCGCCCTGCGCAGCCATCGGCAGCATGCACCCTCGATTGACGGCCCTCGCAATGGCAGACATGTTGTCTTTCGTGTGTGTCTCGCGCTATGTTCGGCGTGCTGCCATCGTTTGCTTTTACTACAGTAGTTGGTTTTTTCCCTCTCAGCGCCGACATCAAACTGACTCTCGCTTGTCAACCAAAAGTCCCCGTCCACGTCAATTCCTTCCCTCCTCTGCTTTTGCCTTTGGCAGCCTCTATGTAGCCCCGTATCACAGCACCCTCAGCAGTGCAGGCCCCAAAACTCAGATCGAGCCTCAACTCAACGTGGAGATAGAGCAGATACACCGCTCGATCCACTTCGTACAAGCACCCATCTTGACCCCGAGAGGCCGAGCGTGGTCGACATCAAACCTCCTAGGTGCACCTTCTTTCTCTTCTTCTCTTCACCATCCACTATTAATTTCTTCCCCGTTCCCCTGTCCGTCTTCAAGCCCCTTTGCACCTAGACAGATACGGTAGACTGGGCCAGGCTGGACGGATAGACAAACCTCTCAAGCAGCACACCCAAGCCGAGTGCTGAAAGGGCTATGACTTTTCCTCGGGCTGCTGCCCGCCTGGGTGGCCTTGCCACCATCACTCTCGGGCTCGCGCTCATCCTAACCAGTGCGCCTCAGCAGGCCCACGCTGCTTGCGAGTGTGGCTACCTCGACCCTGTCACCAACGTCCTCTGGACCGATGCAACAATCACCTACTTTAACGAGACCGGTCTCCAGGACATGGTTACCGAGCCAGAGGAGTCCCCCAAGATCTACGGCCACCAGACTGCCGGAGAGACAGGCACAGGCCAGCAGAGCTGGGCTGTCGTCGGTGACCACGTCAATGATTGGGAGGAGAGCTTCGGCGCCACCTACCGCTCTGCCGTTAGCTACAACAACACGTTCATCGATGATCAGGCACAGGGACTTGCCATGCAGGTCTCCCCGGCCAACCTCAAGCATCGCATCGTCAATGGGTCTCAGATTGTCACGCGTCGCAGGGACATTCTCTACGGTTCCTTCCGAGCCCAGATCCTCCCTCCCACTTCGCTGGGAAGGGGCGCTGCCTTCAAGTTTGGCGCTTCTTACAACCTCAGTGAGACCGTGGACCTCGGTATTTTCACCTCCAACGAACCCCAGAACTCTACTCTGCAGTGGAGCTACTCAGCTGCGGGACACGACTCGAACCCAGTCAAGACCAACCTCACCTGGCTTGACACGACCGGCTTTGTCGAGCACCGCATCGACTGGCTTGGAGACAAGCTCATCCAGTTCCGCAACAATGCTCCCAATGTGACTGTCAACCTCTTCTCACTCGAGAAAAAGGTGAACGCTTCAAACATTCCCACTACCGCTGCCCCGGTCAGCTTCCAATTCTGGGCCAACGGCGAGCCTTCTCAGTCTCAGGGCCCGCCTATCATCAACCCGCTCGTGACACGCATCATGTACACTCGTTTCTTCTTCAACTCGAGTCGAACTGAGCGTCTCGACGAGTTTGACCAGCAGTGCCAGGCTGCCGGTGGCGCTGCTGTCTGCAGCACCGACGACAACACCCTCAGGGACAGCACCCAGTTTGACCTTGCCGCCCTCAACAAGGTCAAGCCTGCCAAGCTGAAGGACGAGTACCCCATCTGGGCGATTGTCTTGCTCACTGTCTCTGGAGCCACCTTTATCATGGTTATTGCTCACGGTCTCGTCGTGCGCAAGATCAAGGCAAACAAAAAGAAGGAACTGGCTGCCGCTGAGGCTGAGCAGAAGAGCAAGGAGCTTGCCGAGAAGGAGGCATCCAGCTTGGAAGCTAGCAGCACTTATGACTCAAACTACAGCATGATCGCACCTCACTCAGAGAACAATTCGGGCGCATCCACTCCCATCTCGCTTCGTAACGGTGCCCACCCCTTCGAGAAGCCGTTCAGCCTTTGGGCCTCGCCTGACCTTGTCTACGACTCGGATAGCGACACGGACTCTGATGACGACGACGATGATGCCAGGAGCTACAACAGCGTGGAGGACGGACCTCCCAGGCATGCTCTGCCCACTCACTCTCACTCCTTTGGCTCTGACCTTACCCACAAGCGTCACGGCTCTGGCTTCAGCGGGACTGACACGCCACACTGGGTGGAGAACGTGCAGCACACGCTTCCCTACGTTGCTCCTGGATTCGCAAGCTCGCGCGACACTTCGCTCCTGATGCACAGCGCGAGTGCCAACAAGCTGGGCTCGGACATGGACGAAATTGAGCTCATGAGCGACAACCCGCACATCCGCTCGCCTGCCGGCAGCTCGATCATGCACGAGCGTCTCCTCTCCCGCAGGAACTCGGAGTGGGGCATGTCGTTCCAGCACGAGGGCAGCTCGCGCCGCAACTCGGAGATCCTCGTCGCCTCTGGCTCAGATGCCCACCTGCCCTGGCAGGGGCCCCAGATCATCCAGTGGAAACAGCGTGACCTCAATGCCGCAGACGGTGAGGTTGGCCAGCTCGCCAAGCCTGCGATGGGAGACTCGGAGGCTGCTGCGCGAAAGAGCCGCGACGTCCGTCCCGACATCAACCCTAACGTGCAGCCCACGTATGCGGTCTGGATGGACAGGATCAGGGATGCGCTCTTCATCAAGGGTACCACAGCGACCACCTCGACCGGTGCCAGGAGGATCGACTACCTCGACGGCATGCGAGGTTTCGCTGCCTTTCTTGTCTCGTTCCATCACTTTATGCTCATCTACTACTATGGCATCACTACTCCAAGCGCGCCCAAGCATTACGAGACCTTCGAGACCTGGTACCGATATCTTATTGGCGCTCTCACCGTCAACCAGGGTTTCAAGCTCGGTATCTTCTTCGTCCTGCCCGCCCGTACCATGTGCAACCGATACCTGCTCCGGGGTGGTCTGCAAGGCATGGCTGATACGACGGTTCGCCGTCTTCCCAGGCTTGGTCTGCCCGTCGCTGGTGCCGTGCTTGCCAACTACTTTTTCATGGACGTCGGTGCCTTCAAGTGGGTGCCGCGTCTGGCATCGCGCACCTGGTCTACCTGGTCCTACTGGCAGAACTTTGACAACGTCATGGTGTTTGTCAACGCATTCATCTCGCTCTGGTGGGCTGCTCCGCCGCTGAGCCCTGCACTCGTGACTGGCTACGCCACCGGTGTACTCTGGACGATCCCCGTAATTGTGCAGGGAACATGGACCTCATTGATCTGCGTGCTGATTGCACACGAGATCAAGAACCCCATCAAGCGCTTTGGCTTTTACGCCTGCTGCGTCTCGCTCAGCTGGTACGCCAACACATGGGACCTGTTCTTCATGGCTGGTTTGATCATTGCCGACCTGGACGCCAAGATCAACTACCAGGTCAAGGCGGCTAAGGGATTCCCTCTGATCCCACGCAAGCTCGGCTCGATGCTCGGACTGCCAGAGAAGGTGTCGAGCAAGCGTGTGCACGGCCAAGTGTTTGCCTGGATCCTGTTCCTCGCCTGCTGCGTGCGCGAGTGGATGGTGATGATCAGCACTTCGCCCATCGGCAACTTTGACCAGACCGAGTACCGTCTCCACCCTGACTGGCAGACGTCCGAGCCCAACGCATGGGTCGGCAAGACAGAGTCCTACACCGACCCGCGTGTCGGCTCGTGGGTGCTGGTCATGGCTGTCTTTGCCATCACGGACCTGAACAACGGGTTCCGTGCCTTCTTCCGCCTCAAGATCTGGTCGTACCTCGGCAAGCACGCTTTCGCCGTCTTCCTCTGCCACGGAGTCGTCTTCTGGTCGTGGGGCGCGTGGCTCTGCCTCGCAATGCTCAAAGCTGGCGCACCCTACTGGCTCACCATCCTGGTCGTCTTCCTCACTTCGTACAGCCTCCTCATGCTCTTCTGCGAGTTCTTCACCCGCACCTTTGACCACTGGGGCGGTCTGTTCTGCAAGGCGGTCTGGAGGGCTACCAGCGGTGGCTTGGGTCGCAAGTAAAGCACAACACACACACACACATATTCATCATTCTTTAGAGTAACAGCACATCATAGATACAGTAGATTTGTTTCCGCACGATACGGTTGCGCACCCACACTCACTCTCAACCACCGTCACTCTCACTCTCACTCTCACTCTCTTCGTCTTCCCGCATTTTGTAATTTACGGTACACCTTGGACCTTTAGCTCGTTCGTTCTGCTTGCTGTTCACTTGCGCGCGCGTCTGCTTCTTTATTTGCTCCATGCAGACTGTCCTGCACTGAAAATCTCGGTGATGATACTGTACAATACGCAAGCGAGCTTGAAGGCGGGACAGAGGCGCATGTGATGAACACTTTGTTACCCTGACCATGGACGGGAGCAAGAAGCCGCACCGTGCTGACTGTACAGCGTAGCACCCTGTCTGGTCCCGCTCGCTCGTACTGTGAACGGGGGATGAATCATGCAAGAGCGTCCCGCACCACCGCACTGCTCTTTGTCGTGCCATTCGCTCAATCGAGCTCAGCTCCTTGTCCCGCGCCCGGTGCTGTGTTCTATGGTATCCCGTGTCTCCTGGTCCGCCCTGTCTACCGTCCAGTCGTATATCGTATATAAGCAACACATGTCAAGCATGAAGCCTTTTTTCAACACACAAGTTACGAAGCAATGACGGCACTCAGTGAGTTCCAGGCGCTCAAGACGCTCATCGTGAGCAGCCTCGATAGGTACGAGGCGGCCCTGGGCGCAGGTGGGATCAGTGAGCCTCACCTCGCCGCGGCCAAGCCACACGAGTCGATGGACGCACCAGGCTACCTGCCTTCGCACGAGCTCTACGACACGACCAACACGCTCGTCAGTGCACTGGGACAGATGCGCGCGCTCGTCATGTCTCCCGCTGACAGACTCATCAAGACTACCTTGTCGGTAAGTGCGGCGCTGTGCCCTGAGTACAAGAGACAGAGGCTGACAGCAGCTGAAAGGCATATACCATCGAGTCGATCCGTATCGTTGTGCTCCTCAACATCACGGACGTGATTGCGAAACTCGACACAGGCGACGGTGTTCCCGTGGACAAGATTGCTGCCGAGGCCAAGGTACATCCCATGCGACTCGGTAAGTCAGGTCCCTTCCCCCCCCCCCCCCCCACCCTTTCTGTGGTGCCTCGTTACTGAATAGAATTCTTGCGCGATGTGTCTAGCCAAACCACTGCGACTGCTTGCGAACCAGTACATCTACCGCGAAGTACGAGAGGGAGTGTTCGCCAACAACAGGTCGTCGCTCTACTTGTCGGCCTCGCACCCCGTTCGAGCCTACATCGAGTTTACCACATGGCATGTTACGAGACGGGGCGACACGCTGTTCCAGTCCTGGACAGACCCTGCGCTGACCAACTCGTTTGATCCACGGAAGAGCGTGACCTCCCGCGCACTGGGCATGGATCCAGACAAGTACGAGTCGTTCTGGCCCTTCCTGGAAGAGCGCGAACCGGAAATCGTAGAGCTGTTCTCGCGTGGCATGACGGGCGCGGCGCTCGCTTCTGTCCCCGGCACACTAGCTGACTACCCGTGGGACAAGCTGCCACAGGACTCGACGGTCGTAGACGTCGGCGGCGGACGGGGCAGCCTGCTCCTGGAGATCCTGCGCGCCCATCCACACTTGAAGGGTGTCGTGCAGGACAGAGAGGAAGTGGTCCCCCTCGCCAGGAGCTACTTTAGCTCCACACTGCCAGAGGCAAACGTCGAGTTTGACGTCATCGACTTTCTCAAACAGCAGCAGCCTAGGTCAGGTCCGAACCACGTCTACGTGCTTCGTTGGATTATCCACGACTGGCCGGACAATCTGTGCCGTGACATCCTGAATGGTATCAAGAAGCAGATGCGAAGCGACTCGAGAATCCTCATCGTGTAAGTCGTGTTGCGTTGTGCTGTGTGGTGGGCCTGGGCTGAAGCGACGATTGATTACCATTCCAGCGACACTGTGCTCAACCCTGCTGTTCCGAGCGAGACCCAAGCCCCGCTACTCCAGTCGGGCGGAGAGGCTGGCGAGTTCAGTCTGTATCTCGACATGGAGATGCTCTCGGCCCTCGAAGCGACAGAAAGGTCGGCGTCTCAGTTCCAAGACCTGTGCGCTTCTGTTGGTCTCGAGCTCGAAAAGATCTACAAGACCCGGTCCAATCTTTCCATCATTTCTGTCCGTCTTCCTTCCTAGCTCAGCTCTCTCTCATGCAATATCAAGAAGAGGAAGTTGATAACTACTGTATTTCCCCATGAAGCGCAGGGTGAAAAATGTTTATTTACCACAAGGAAGGGGAAAGGGAAAGGAGGACGGGGCAATCGACGCAAGCTTTTCAGCAGCGGATACCGTTAGGACGCTGGGTGGGGTCACGGGGGATCCAGCCGTACTGGACACCCTTCTGGTAGCTCCACTCCTCGGCCTTTCCGGCCTCGGTCTTCCAGGTCCACATGATCCAGCCCGAGCCGCCCTCGTTGGCGTCGACCTGGGCCTCCCACATCTTGCCAAGGAGGGTCTTGTAGCCGTCCGAGAAGGTCTTGGCAGATCCGGTCTTGGGGTCGCACGAGCGGATGCGGGTCGAGCCGGGGAAGGTGCCGTCGTAGCGAGCGCCGGTGCCGCGGCCGTTGAGTCCCTTGGCGCAGTCGGTGAAGGCGGGCGTCCACTCGCCAATCATCTGGTACAGGTTGTTGTTGGCAGCGGCCCACTTGGACTTGAGGCTGCAGTAGTAGCCGATACGGTCCTTGGACGCCATGCGCAGCGAGTCATTGTCAAAGATAGTGTAGATGTGCGTGTCGAGACTGACGCCCTCGTAGTCGGGCGGGCCAAACTTGCCCTTCCAGAAGTTGGTGTATGCAGGCGACTTGAACATGTCGCCAATGACGACGAGCAGCGGCGACTCGGGCTGGTCTCGGCCGTTGGGGTATCGCACGGCCTCGTAGCCGCGCTTGTAAAAGTCGAGCACGACGTTGGTGTCCGTCACGGGCTCGTTGACCAGCTCGATGGCAGAGACAGAGTTGGCGTACTTGGACTTGGAGAACTCCTGAGACATGGTGCGGAGAATGTTGACGGTGCGGTCGACGTAGGAGGCCTTGGAGGCCCATGTGTTCTGGCCCTTCTTTCCACCGTGGTCGTAGCCGTTGGCGGAACCGGGGACAGCATGGAGGTCAACGAGCACCTTGAGGTTGTACTTGGAAGCCCAGAGCGCGGCTTGCTTGAGCAGGTCCCACTGGTTGAGCTTGGTGAACGGCTCGCCAGAGCCAACTTCAAATGCCCAGTAGCCGATAGGGATGCGAACATGGTTGAGACCGAGCGAGGCGATCTGGCGGAAGTCGTCCTCGGTGACAAAGGTGTTGAGGTGCTTCTGCAGGATGGATCGGGCCTGCGACTTTGACTGGAGCTCGCCGAAGGACCACTCGTCAATGATCTTGGGGTTACCGGTCGACTCGTAGACGGAGGGAGCGATGAAACTCTCGATCACGAGCCAGCCACCGAGGCTGACACCACGGATCTTCTGCGAGCCGTAGGGGAAACGAAGAGCAGGAGCTGCACGGTCGATGAGGTAGCTGGCTTGAGCGTCGGCCTCTGACTCCTGAACGGCGCGCTTGGAGGCTTGGAGCTTCTCCTCGCGCCTGTTGGCGTATCCGCGACGGTGGAATCGCTTGGCGACGTTGGAGATGGTGGGGATGGCAGGACGAGACTCAAAAGCGTCACTGATGAGCTCGGAGACCTTCTGGACAACCTGGGTGGCGATAGTCACACCGGGAACACCAGAGGCACCGCGCGAGTTGTCGGTGCGGACAGGGATGGTGAACGTGTCGAGGCCGCCGGCCTGGTTGCCGCTGACAGCTTGGCCCTGGGCGAGGGTAGCGGCCAGGAGGACGCTGGTGAGAATACTAAGCTTCATGCTGCTGAACAGGTAGAGGATCCGGTGACAAGGTGAGAATAAAGTGTAGGTGGGGCTGTTCCGAATAGATTATGCTGCGGCTTCAACTACTGCGACGAAATAACGAGTGTAAGTGAGTGTGAGAAAGAGTGTAAAAAAAACGTCAAGAGACGAGATAGCCGGGACAGGAGAAGGGAGAGAACAGGGCCGGACAGGGGAGGGGCAAGGTGTGGTGGTGGAAGAAGGATGGGAGGGGGCAACAGAATGTGGCACTGGTAATGAGGGGGGAGAATGGATTGGGTATATACGAGTAGGCCTGGCCGTGAGCATTGAGGAGAGGAGCAGGGTGAGCCGAGGCGGAGTCTGGTATGTGTCGGCGCCTTGGCCCGTGGGCGCGGGAACAAGACAGGGACAGGGCAAGGAGCACAGGTTGTCGGCTCGGAGAGGACGAGCAAAGAAGAAAATAGTCGAGAGAGAAATAATGAGATGCAAGCGGAGTTCTGTGGCAGAATAGGGCGAGAGTGAGATGCAGGGATCGACGCGGGACCGGCGCGTTCCTAATGATGTGCAGAGCGAGCCAAGCGGGGCAAGCTGGGCAAGCTGGGTATGGCAAGGTGGGTGTTATGGGCTGCGGTACCAATTCCGTATTGCTAGTGTGATGCGCATTGTTCAGGATGTGATCTTACCAGGCAGGCAAGGCGGCCACCACGGTATACTCTACGGTACAGTACAGCACAGTACAGCACAGTCCTAGATGTGCAGACTGTGGGTATGAGGAGCGACTGACTGACTGATTGATTCTGTCACCAAGCGTGCCGGAAAAGAAAGTTTACGGGACTGGCGGTTGCGTCTGTGGCAGGTGTCAAGAGACGCTGGCGGTGGCTAGATCGGCGTCACATGTGACACTGTGCTAATGCTGCTATCGCATACTCTACGTTACATTCTCACCGCATGGCGCAGGCGTGGGGGTAGGATTGGTGGATACGAGTCGCATCAGTTGGACCGTTGCGGTGGAGCGGGGCGGGGCGTCACTGAGCTGTATTGTGGCGTTGAGGTTTTGGTTGGCAAAGACTCGCGCCTGAGGATGCGCGTGAGGATGCGCGTGAGGATGCGCGTGTGCTGTCTCCAACACCACAGTCGGGCGAGAGCAACAGGACCACTCTGCCAGTGCCAGTGCCAGTGCGCCACTCCACCCGCTCGCCTGAGGCAGCTGCAGAAGGCTGCATGTGCGTGCCAGACCCCTCGCTTACCACGCGGGGCATGCAGACTCCCAACTTCCAGTCCGGACGCAGTGCATTCCCTTCCCCCGTCTCTCCCTAACGAGCGGTGCTTTACCGCGCTCACTCACTGACGAGCAATTGCTCTTGAATGGCCTATGCAAAAACAAAGTGCATTGTTCTGTATTGTCTGTAACTCATCTCGTGTCTGTCTCTTGTGCCGGTGGCGCTCTTGTGCCAAGTTGCTGGGCACGCTCCAGAACGCTATTCGGCACCGTCAACGGCAGCGGGACCCGTGCCAGTCTCCTCGTCCGGCCAACCTTCCGGCTCCTATGCCCCCCGCCTCTGTTCCTGTCCCAGTCCCTGTCCCTGTCCCTGTTCCTGCTCACGTTCCTCGTCTTCCTCCTCGTCCTCGTCCTCGTCCTCGTCTTCTGCGTCTTCTTCCCCCTCGTCGTCTTCCTCGCTGTCTTCGCTGCTGGTTGGTTGCTGCGTCTGCTCGGCATCCAGCTCAAACTCGTCGGCATCTGCACGGTCCGCGTCCCGTCGAGCCTCGTCATCCTCCATCATGTTGAGCATCAGCGCCTCGTCAACAACCTCGGCTGGAGCAATCCGGCTAAACGCAACCTGTCCAAGCGAGGCCGACGTGGCTGATCGCTGACGCATAGCGGGCCGGCTCGCACTCGCGAATGGATCGTGTCCCGCCGCTCGCTGCTGAAGCACAGAGCTAGAAGTAGAACTCTTGAGCATTGGAATCGATCCAGCACCACGCATCATGTTGCGGTGTCCCGGAAGGCTCGTAGACCGGTCCATCACTGCTGGTCCGCCCGCCCCAGCACCGAGACCCTGCATGCCCTCTTGTTGCTGTGCACCACCGAGGCTGTGGCTCTTGTTACCACCAGAATCTTCGCTTGCTTCTCCATGCGATACCGTGTCTTGTGCTCGGTACTCATCTTCCTGCTCAGAGGAATTAAGCGTCTCACTCTCTTGGTTGGCGCCGGCTCGAGTAGAGCCATCCCTGTTCGTGTCGGCCGAGATTTCGTTCTGACCCTCGTCCGAGTCCTCAATCTCTCCAATGACTGACATGCGCCCAGGATACTGTGGCAGGTCCTCGCCTTCGTCTGCCAGACGTGAACCGTCCTCGCGGAATAGCTGCGTATAGGCGGGCAGTAGAGGCAATCCGCTCGACTGATCCTGTTCGCCTTCCACCGTGACCGGCACCACAGCTGTTCCGTCCGAAGTTGCCCACGAGCTCAGTCCGCGTGCACCACTGTTGCCACTCTCCAGAGCAGCAGTCGCTCGCGAGCCTACGGGGCGCACCATCATCGGAGCCAGTTGGTCTTGCACCTCCTTCGGTGGAGACTCGGTGAAACGCACGGGCACGCACATTACCAACGCCTGTGCCCAGGACTGCTCAACATCGTCCGTCTTGGTGTCCAGACCAAATCCGAGCTTGACCTTGAGCTTGTGTCGAATCCGCACGTATGGGCTCTCAAAGTCTGATAGCAACTGTGCACTTCCCTTGCTGCGCGCCACCGAGCCGTCTGAAGATACGAGAGGCAGATTGATCGTCATGCGCACTCGTCCTCGAGTCAGATCAACGCCTTCGCCATCGTCACCCGAGAATACATAAGTCGCTCTTGAGCTCATGTCGTCGGGGAATCCATTCTCTCCGGCGCGCCCGCTTGCCACAGGGCTCTCTTCGCCATGTGGTCCGTACTCGTCGGCGGCCGCTTCAAGCATCGAAGTGGCTAGCGTCGAGAGACGGTTCATCGCGTTTGCATACACCCGACGACGTCGGGAAACCGGCTTGGGCGCTTGGGGAGATCCCGCGGCTGCACTGGTGGATGCAGTAGAACTGCTCGCCTCAGCTCGAGAGGAGGCACTGGCATTGCCGCTAGCCTCGCCACCGCCACCGCCGTTCCCACTGCCAGTGCCGCTCGCTCCTCCCGAGCCAGATGCACTAGACACAGTGGAAAGCTCCGATGCGAGATCGAGAGTGCGAGATCGAGATGCAGTGCCCGAGCCGGAACCTTCGCCTGGTACGCTGCTGCTGCCAACAACCGCGACAGGAGTTGCGGTTCCGCTAGCGTTGCGGAGCGATGAGTTGCTGCTCATCGGCCGAACCGCCGACCTTGGCCTTGGCTGCAGGACGCTTTGAGTTCCCTGACCGAGCTGTGCACTTGGAGCAAAGGCGCCGCGCAAGCCACTGCGTCCGCTCAGGTCTGGCGTTGACGTACCGGACGTGGGCGCACTCGGAGGCTTTCCCTTCTTGTCCTTTCCTCGGTTGCTCTTCTCCTTCTCCTTGCCCTTTCCAATTCCCTTTCCTCCTGGTCCACCACCACTCGCATTTGGACCAGGTGTGGCCCGGATGGGAGGAGGAGGACCGACAACTGTGGTCCTAGTACGCTCGACATTGTTGTTCACAGGGTCGGGTGCAGTGCCGCTTTCCAACAACGTCATGTGATATGCAACCAGATCCCTATCGTAGCCCTGTCGAAGGTGAAGCTCTGCGCCAGACAGCGTTGCCTCTGAAGAAGCCTTCTTCGAACCGGGTGCGATGAACGGAAGGTCGCCAGGTTGAACGTTGTTTGGCGAGGGTGGTACGGGGAACGCAGCGCAAAAGGTGCGGGAGGGCATTGAGCTGTGCCTCTCCGTCTGCAAGCAGACCAGCTCCATGTCTTTGAGTCGCAGGCCCCCGAGCTTGCGAACCGCATTCCAGCCTTCCGACTTGCCAACCTCGATCTGAACGCCAAAGGTGAGCGTATCACTCTTGGGTCCTGCAACCTGAACGTGGGATGGGATGGACAGAGTGAGCGAAAAGGGAAGGCCCTCAAGGCCACTGGATTTGCCAAAGATGCCCAGTTCCGGAGGAGGGTAGAGCACCGGGCGGTGCAAGAAGTGGCGCATCGGAGCAGACGAGCGCGATCCCGACGTTGCTGGCCGAGAAGAGGTGCGCGGAGGCGAGTGAGTGTTGCCGAATTCGGTTGAGAGGTTGCGTCGCATCACTGGGTTCAGCGACGATTGCGTCGCAGACGCCGACATGGACGATACAGCGGCAGCTTGCTTGGCTGGGTCACTTGGCAGATCAAAAGCGCTTGGCGCAGGCGGCAGCATTCCCGAGCTGGACGAGCGTTGTGGCGCTTGCGCTGCAGCAGCGGGCGACCCGCCAGTCGTGGATTGCGACGTGCTGGCGGGAGGAGCCTCTTGAATCGTGGGAGGAACCGAGACAGCTGCCGATCCGGAAGTAGTGGATGGTGACGATGGTGGCGGCGATGGCACAGTCAGAGAAGGCATAGACATGCTCGAGGGGAAGGTGCGAGGCGGAGCGGGATCTGCGATGCGGTCCAGGCTGCCGCTTTGGACCAAAGTCGCTCTAAGGTTGGCGTTGCTGCCGGACTGAGTCAAAGAGGCGGAGGTCGTGAGAGATGGCATCGGAGGGGGATCGCGCAGAGCTTCAAGATCGCGATCGCGATCGAGCAATGCCATCCGAGCTACGGGTACAGGGACAACGTCGCGACATCGTCGGATCACGATCGCGACTGCCGCACTCCGCACCTTGCGTTTGCCGTTAGGCAACGCCCTGTTCTCGGCAGAAGTCCTCTGATCCGTTGATGGCCAGTCAGCTTTCAGGCTGGAGCTGTTGTCCTTACCAGAGGACTTGGCATCAGCTGCAGCTGGATCCAAAGCCGATGAACCGCCCTCTTCTGCATTGCCCGAGCCGCGGGATGACTTTTTGGAGGTTTTCAACTGAAGCTGTTTTGCCTTCTTGCCGAGCCAGCTGCCTCCTTTGCTACGAGTCGTGGCGCCACTGGAAGAAGCAGATGTTGAGCCTGGAGTCCCTTGTGAAGCTCCAAAAACGCTGCCTGGTTGTGGTGCAGAGGGCGGAGACGCCAACTGGGTCGGTGTGCTCATCTCGGTCGGTGAGGTCGAAAGGCGATCCGGTTCACGGAACGAGGAGCCGCCTGTTGCAGGAGTCCTAGAGGGGATCCGTAATGGCTCAAGGGACGCCGTGCCATTCGGGATGGGTAGGCCTTCAAGGGCGGAAAGGTCCCCGCCAGATGCAGACGCCACAATGGTCGACCTTCCATCAACGATGGCCATCGCTTGGAGGCAGTAGAATGTTCCGCCAAATCGCGTCCGTAGCGAGCCAGGCAGCCATCCAGGAACAGCAAGGTCAAACTCAATCTCGTACTTGACAGGTTCCTTTGGCCCAGCTTGCGTGGTTGGGAGCTGATGAGGGCCGCCCGTTTCTGTAGAGCCTTCGGAAGAGTCGACATCGTGTCCATCAGCATAGCAGACGCATCCATCGATGGGCAATAAGTCCTGCGAGGCAGTGGCAAGCTTGATGGCATTGTAGCGGCCAGAGTGGTCCACGTAAAGCGCATAGCCCGAGAAAGTTACGGTCAGCGACTCGACCTTGAATGATGGCCGCTCGAAAGATACCGCTTCGTCGGGATCAGCGTGCGTGCCGTGTCCGGTGGTTGCTGAAGGGCTGGTCACCGAATGAGGCAGGCTTTCATGTGAGAGGGCGTCAAATATGGAAATTGTCTCCTGCTCCCCACTTTCTCCGGAAACATCGACACCAGGGTTGGCTAAGCTCGACGTATGCCGGTGGGAATGGATGGGAATCTTGGCCTTGCTCGGAGATGGGGGCTCGTACATGCTTCCCCTGCGTCCAACGTCCTTTGGTGCGGCTTGAGGAGCACTGTGTGCGGACGGCATCGATTGCGGCTTGCATCTAGGGATGGTAAGCACGACGCTACCTGAGAGGGAGTAGTTCGAGCTGGTCTGGGTCGATCCGAACATGAAGATGTCTTCTGCCAGTGGCTCAACCGAAAGTTCCAGCTGACTGGCCAAATCCATTGGCTTGGGCTTTTCTTTGAGAGTGACAGCGGCGGTTTTGGCTGCGGCTGAGGTAGAGTCAGCTTTGGCCTTGTTCGAGCGTTCCTGGCTGCGGCTTCTGGTCAGACTGATCGGTAGACGGTCCGGGGAGAGTCCAGAGCCTCGGCGTGATGCTGATGGAGATGGCGTGAGTGAGGCCGAGGCGGACGTGGAAGCAGAAAGAGCATTGCGTGCACTGGGGTCATTTGAGAGAGCCGAGAGCAGGGGCGTCGAAGCAGGCGCCGATGTAGGCACAAATGATCTTTTCTTGAGACGACGGGATGATGATGCTGGCTGAGTGACAGGTACCGGCTCTGGAGGCGGGGGCTCCGAGTTGAGAAAGTCAATCATGTTCATAGTGCGCATGTCGCGCCGTCGAGCACCACCTGTGATGTCGTCGAAATCGTCGTCCTGATCATCATCGCCTTGATCTCCGTCGCCATGATTGACTTGACCGCTGGCGTTATGTAGATTAGTCCGGCGGCGGTCGCGTCCAGACGATGAGATAAAGTCGTTTAGGATGGACAAGCTGGAAACGACCGGGTCCCTAGGCTCTAATCGAGGACGAACACGCGCCGGATTGGACTGGCTCGAGACAGGATCAGAGCATCCGCAGGGTACATGTGTGGACGAGTTTGCCTCGTTGTCACTAGCAAAAGAAGCACTGGCGGTGATGCTGCTATCGGGCTCGACGACATTTTGAGATGTCATAGCGTCCGAAGAGGCCTGGGTGGAGTTGTCCAGCGAGTCGAGCTCTGTGACGTTGTTCCTGCTGGAGCTCTTAGAGAGACTCTTGGTACGTTGAGAGATGGTTGGCGGACGCAGATTGGTGGTCAGAGCGTGGCCAAAGGCGCTGCTAGCAGGCTCGACTGGATCAGAGTCGCCCGTTACAACATTGTGGGAGCTGCCGGGAGCAGGGTCAGAGAGCAGAGCAGGAGCAGCGAAGCCAGGTACAGATACAGGGTGCATTGATTCGCCCTCTGCAGAGGAGCGGATGGCTACATCGTGCTCCGTGGTACCGGCGATTGGTGAGTCGAGAGGGCTGATGACCTCCCTGGCCCCGCTAGAGTCTCTGACGTGCTCGGATGGCGGGCGGCTGTCGTTGCTGGTCACTTTGTCGTGGACCAGTGCGCGGGATACAGCTTGAGAGAGACCGCTGTTATCACTGTTTGGCCCGAGGCTTTGGCGACGAGTGTTGGAGCGGCTGCGTGTGCTGAGGGAAGGAGTGCTTCGGTTGCTCTCTGGCCGGCGATAGATGGAAGAGGAACCGTTGGGAGTCGAAGGAGAGGCAGTTGAAGCGGCAGTAGGCTTGGTGGGAGCGGCACGAGGAGTAGAGGAGCCAGACTTGGACCTGGGAGTCTCCTTGGCCTTGTTGCCACGAAGCATGCCTCCAAAGATGCTGGCACGTTTGGACCTGCTCGGGTTGGCGAGGAGTGCTGGGTCGTCTGGGTTGTGGAGTCTATGGTGGTTTGCCATGAAGATGGGCGTGGCCAGAGGCGAGGGAGAGGCCTGCTGCTCACGAGGCTGGTGGTCCAAGTGCCGGTGCGGAATAGCACCTGAGGCGACCGAGGTAGAGGGGCCAGCTTGCATCATGGCAGGTAAAGGTCTGGCCAAGTTCGGCTAAGGCAGGCTATTGTGCAAACAATGCGGCACTTTGAAACAGGCCAGCAAGGTCGTAAGACTCAGAACATGGACGTGCTGTGGGGCATGAGTAGACGGTAGATGAAGGCAAGAGAGGTACTTGGATGGGCCAGATGCCGATGCCGATGCCGGTGGATATGAAAGTGAGCCGAGTGCTTTGAGTTGCTCTGGACGACTTGATCGAGAGGGGGGGGACCGTAGTTGCCCAGGGCTCGTTGATGAAGGATGGCGGGTGACGGGGTCCGAAACAAAGTCAAACAACACTTTGTTGGCGTTGACGAGGCGGGAGAAGGGGCCCGAGCGAATTGAGGTACGAGATTAATAAAGAGCAGTAAGGTGAAATTGGAGGCCTGAACGGAGAAGTCGAATGCCAAGGGAGGCTCTGAATGAAACTATAAACGGGCGCAGGGCTGTATGCTGAGGAGACGTGCACTTGAAATGAAGAAAGGAAACTGTGGATGCCAACTTAATAGGATCTTGAATGAGGGTCGAGTCCAGGCGGATGAGAAGGAAAGCAAGGTTCGACGATGATATCTGGTGCTGGCCGGGTTACACAGTACGGTAGAGGCGCTTGGCAGCGGGCGGGTCTATGGTCGGGCAGCGGGGCGGAAGGAAGAAGGCTGGTGAAGACAAAGGATGATTGATAATGATGAGATTTTGCCCTAAGTTATTGGGCTGGCTGGGCGGATAGGATGCAAGTAGCAGGTGGACGATTACTTGCTTGCCTGCTTGCTTTGCTGCTTCGCTAGGTCAGCCCTGAGTCGCCAGTCGGTGGGGATCATGCCGCCCTGCTGTCCCTTTCTCTGTCTGTCGGGATTGGAAACCCTGCAAGCGTAGGCTGCAAAAAGTGGGGAGGCGAGGCGGGCAGCAACCTAGGCAGGGCTCGCAGCCAAGGCAGTCAGTCAGTTGACGGGCGTCGACTGCCTGCGTGCGTGCGTGCGTGCGTGCGTGTGTGCATGCGTGCGTTCGGTTGTCTAGCTGTGGTTGGCCGGCTGGCGGGCGGTTGGGCGGTCGGGCGGTTGGGCGGTCGGGCGGTCGGGCGGTCGGGCGGCCTCGCTGTCTGGGCTGCGGGTCGCGCCTGTGGAGCTGCAGCTCAAGGCAGGGAGCAGCGTATGGCATGGGTTTCCGTAGCCCGCGTTGTCTGGCAACGGCTCTTTCCCTTTCGCCTCGCTCTTGCTACTTAATTTTCCATTTTGAGGTTCTCCCGGCTCGATCGATCCCTGTCGAGCAATGATGCTACACTTGAGGAGCGACGAGGTATTGTGGCCTCTACTGTGTTTACTGACCAACTAGCCTCCTTGTCTATCAATGTGAAAGGGGTGGCCAATTCGTCTCGACTCGTGTTGCAAAGTGGCCACCAGTTGCTGTCGGTTGGCTGCATATTGTTGCAGATCGCCGACGTCCTAACGCTCTCTGTGGGTCTTGCCACGCTGCTTTTCTGTTCGCTTCGGTCGTCGGTTGGGGACCCAAGGAGGGGGCTACCGTGCATGGATGCATGCTATTTGTAAATTTAGCATCCCGCCGCCGCTAGTTGTTGCGAGCACATCAATTCACATACTGTGATCCTATTTGCGCTTCAAATGTTGCTGTGTATGGCTCGTGCAAGGAGCAAGGCAGCATGCGAGCGCCCTCTTCCATGCCATTCATACCCGCCATGTAAGTTTTCGTCGAATGGGCGGATTCAGAGCGGCATCGGGGATGAGCAGTAGTTGCATCGGGCAAATGTGGCAGATCAGCCCCGATACAAGGCTTGCACGCGTCAAGAGCCTCTCTCAGTCGGTTGGGTCAGTCCGGTCCAGCTCAGTTCAGTTGAAAATGTTGGTCCGTGGGTGAGCGAGTGTGTGTTGGTGTGGAGAAACGAAGAACCGATCCCCACCAAGCGTACACCGACGAATAGCCTGACGACGACGACGCCGACGTCAGCACCATAAGGACCATGGCATCGGGAGGCGGCGAGCAGGCAACAGCAGCAACAGCAGCAGCAGCAGCCAAGTTTGATCGTCGCAAGCATGTCGGCTTCTACTTGCGCCACCTGTCCATGCTGCCAGAGCCGTACACGTCGGCAGACAGCCAGCGCATGACATTAGGGTTTTTTGCGCTTTCGGCGCTCGACCTTCTGGGAGCGGTCACGGAAAAGCTGAGCGAGCAGGACCGACGCGAGTATGCTGACTGGATATACGAGCAGCAGTGTCCTGCTGACCACGGCGGTGGCTTTAGGGGCGGACCTAGTATCCATGCAGTGGTGCCGGAGCTAACCGGGTCTCAAGATGTATCGCAGCGCTACAGTCATCTGGGTGCGGGGAACCTGGCCATGACGTATACGGCGCTCCTCTCGCTTGCCATCCTGAGGGACTCATATGAACGGCTGGATCGACGGGCGATACGGCATCACGTCGGATCCTTGCAACAAAAGGATGGGTCGTTTGCACCTTCGCTCGGACATCATGAGTACGACTGCCGATTCGTATTTTGCGCCTTCGCCGTATGCGCCCTGCTAGACTGTTGGGATGCGATCAACGTGGATGATGCGGTGGGCTTCCTGATGAGGAGCATGAGCTATGATGGCTCGTTCGGACAGGCACAGGGCCAAGAGGGGCAAGGCGGGTCGACTTACTGCGCAGTGGCAAGCCTGCATCTTGCAGGCAAGCTGGACGTTCTGCAAGAGGCGGGGGAAAGGGAAGCACTGGAGCGTTGGCTGCTCGCGAGACAGCAGAGTGGGAGCGGTTTCAATGGCAGGCCGGAAAAGCCAGTGGATACATGTTACTCATTCTGGTGCGGTGCCGCAGCTCAGGTGAGTGTGAAGAAGGAACGCTCTGACTTGAAGAGAAGGATGGATACTGACATGCAGGCAAAGCTGCTCGGATGCCACGGATGGATCGAGGGATGGGCTGACATTGGGTGGATCCTGTCGGCGCAGTCACCTATCGGTGGAATCAGCAAAGTTCGCGGCGATGCTCCCGACCTGATGCACTCGTATCTGGCGACAGCAGCGCTCGCCATGCACGCTCACGAACAGGAGCAGCACCGGAGCGAGACTTTGCCATCAGACGAGCAAGACAAGGAGAAGCAACTGAGGAGCATGCTCCGTGAGAGTCTGCAAGAGCTGAATCCAGCATTCAACCTGAGCACCACCTCGCTGGCGTGGCTTCAGCAACATTTAACCCCAAACTAGTCATTTTTTTGCAGTAAGCATTTCTCCAGCAAGTTTATTCGTGTAAAAACAGCGAACCGTGCTGAGTTGATAAAGAACATGCACTTTGAAAACGGAGAGTGGGCGATGCTCCATCGGCTTGTTCCCGACCAAAGGGAGTCGTCGGGTGCTCGCCGAGAGCAAGATAGAGCTGGCATGCTGGTGGGAAGCGCATCCGAGTGAGCCAGAGCCAGAGCCAGTGCCAGAACCCAAAATTCTATGATCACGTGACGTGTTCACGCCCAAGTCGCGTTGGGCGCAGTGAAGTGAGAGTGTGTATACGGTATGTGTGAGCGTGCATGCAACGGCAACCGTAACAGAATGCGTGGGAAAGGGTTGCATTCAGCGAAGAGCAAGCAACTTTGGCTGACAGACAGTGCGGGAAGTCCGATTCACTGCCTGATTGCATCCACTCGTTCAGCACCGTCACTATCATCACCATCATCACCATCATCACCATCATCACCTCATCCCATCTCGACTCATCCATCCATCTGCATCCGCTCATTCCCCCAACCAGCCCCCGTCCATCCCCCCCCTCTCAAGATGGCCGACCTCCGTGTCAGCATGGACCGTCTCGAGATGGAGAACTTGGGTCTCCAACAGGAGCTCGAGTACGCTGACCAGGTTCGCAGCCAGCTCGAGGCAGAGATTGATCAGCTCAAGTCCCGTCTTTCCCAAGGCGCAAGCACAGGCAGAAGCAGCAGTAGCAGTAGTAGCAGCAGCACAGGCCCTGACCCACGCATCGACCAGCTGCAGCAGCAGATCCAAGCCAAGGACGCTCGTATTGACGAGCTCGTGGAAATGATGGAGAACATTGCCGCCCAACAAAACACAGCGTCACAAGCCTCTTCCGTCAGCATTGAGGAGCTCCGCACAAAGGAGGCACAGCTCAAGGCAGGCAAGCGTCTTCTCAAGCGTCTCGCTGCCTCGATCGCAAATTTCCAACCGTCGTCCACCACGTCCGCCGCGGCCGCCCATCCTTTCGCCGACATTGACATGTCTTTTGATGCGAGTTACGCAGCGTCATCCACATTCGACCCGGACGCATCCATCCTTACTCCAGCATCCCTCCTCGTCTCTGCCCCAGACGGCGGCGACAAGGTACAGCGCACCTTTGAACATGACCTCATCGACGAAGTCGAGGATGTTCGAGCCAGCTTTGAAAAGCTGGGAAAGACCATCGAGTTCCAGCGCGTTGAGAACCAGCTCGAGCTCGACCGTGCTCACCAACAGATTCAGCAACTCACAGCCCAGGCCCAACAGAGTCAACAACGTTTTGCTACAGTCAGCCAGCTCTTTTCCGAGCTTCAGCAGCGCCGTGAGCACCTCAACCAGGTTCATGCCAAGACACAACATCTTGAGTCCCTCGAGCTCCGTCTAAGCGAACATAGGCAGATGAGCAGCGCCCTTGAGCAGCATCACGCAGCCCATAGCTCCGAGGTCCAAGCCTGGTCCTCCGAGGCCAACACAATGTCCAGCTCTCTTCAAGCATACATTCTCACTTCTGCTGCACAGGTCGCAAGTGTTTCACAGGGCACACAAGGTGTTCAAGCCACGCCCGAACCTATTCAGACCAACGATATTCATACCCAGACCGAGTCTCACTCTCAGCCTGAATCTGAGCAGACAGACCCTGCCGAGCTCCAAGAGCTCAACGACCTCCTTCGTCAGAAGGATGCCGATCTCGAGACGCAGCGCTCCTTCATCTCCAGCCTCAACGAGGATCTCTCGACCCTACACGATACCAAGGAGCGGCTCGAGAAGCGCCTCGCCGATCTGGAGGCTCAGCTTGCTGCGGCAGCCAACAGCGCAAGCCAAACCACCAAGGTCGCCGAGCTTGAGCAACGCGTTCTCCGCCGCAACGAGCAGATCGGTGCACACCAGCTTCAGATCTCCCAACTTGAGCTCGAGCTCGAAAAGGTCAAGACCAATCAACGTATTGCAGAAGAGAGCTGCGAGGAACTCATCGAGGAACGCGACCAGCTCAAGACTCAACTTGACCAGCTTCGCCAGCTGACTCCTCCAAGTTCCTCTGAAGACGAGCTCAGCGACAAGGAGCAAGAGCTCCTTACTGATCAGGCAAAGCTCACCGAGAAGATCAATGCTCTTGAGACGGAGCTTGAGGCAATCAGGAACGTTCCCATCAAAGCAACAAATGAGGCTGAGATTCAGAGTGATCAGAAAGACTCTCCGAGCGTCAAGGAGCAGGAGCTCGCAGCCAAAATTACTGACCTCGAGACGGAGCTTGACGCGATCAAGAGCGTACCAAGCAAAGTCACCTCTGAAGCGGAGATTCAGAGTGAGGAGGACGATACTCCAAGCATCAAGGAGCAGGAGCTTGCCGCCACGATTGCGGCTCTGCAAGCCGAGCTCGCCGAGCTCAAGAATGTGCCCAGCAAGGCAACTAACGAAGCTCAAGTCCAAAGCGAAGAAGACGATGCCCCCAGCGCCAAGGAGCAAGAGCTCGCTGTCAAGATTGCGACACTCGAGGCTGAACTTGAAGCGATCAGGAATGTTCCGAGAAAGGCAACCAACGAGGCGGAGATCCAGAGTGACGAGCAGCCGGACATGGTCTCTGCCGAAGTGGTCGCTGAGCTCGAGAGCAAGGTCCAACGACTGGAGCATGAGATTAGCGCACTGCAGGAGAGCAGCCGAGAGGTCAGCGCCTCGCTCACATCCGAGATCGAGCAGCTCAAGGCCACGCTCGAGGAGACCGAACAGTCGCTCCGAGCGAGCGAGAGCGCGCATCAGGCAGAGATCGCCCAGCTTGCTGAGACCGAGGCGATCCTCAGTGCCAAGAAGGTGGCGCTGGACACCAAGGTCAGCGAGCTTGAGGCACAGCTTGCCAGCGTGCAAGAGGAGCTCGAGTCCGGTAGGGCTGCACACGAAGCTGGCCGTCAGGAGCTTGCGACCAAGATTGCCGAGCTGGAGGCACTGCAGAGCTCCGCTATTGAGGAGAAGCAAGCTGCCGCTGTGCATCTGGCGCAGACTGAACAGCAGCTCGCGGAGGCTGCGGCGGATCTTGCATCTGTCCAAGAGCAAGCGGATGCCATGTCAATGCGCGTGCAGGAGCTAGAAGCCGACATCGCGGGTAAGGCGGAGGCCCTCGCTGCAAACGAGGCGAAGCTGTCTGAATCAACTGCGGCCCGGGATGTAGCGGAGCAACGATCGGGCGAGATCGGAGCCGAACTGGCTGCTGCCAGGAAAGCCGCGGCTGAGACGGAAGCCAAGCTTTCCGAAGCGGAGACTGCGCGCAACCAGCTCAAGGCGGTCCTATCTGAGCGCGAGGCACAGATGAACGAGCGCAACAAGGAGTACTGGACGCTGAAGGAGGAGCTGGCTGAGCTGCAAGAGATTGCCGAGCGCACCCAGGAGTCGCACCGCGTCGAGTCGAAGCTCGAGGAGGAGAGGGATGCGCTGCAGCAACAGATCGATGCCCTCCAAGCTAGCCTGGGGCAGGCCTCGCATGACCTGGAACAGGCTAAGAACGATACGTGAGTGCCTCATTGTGAGCCTAGACTTGGACTCGGGGCAGAGATACTGACATGATGAGCTACTATTGGACAGAACGCAACGAGTGCGCGAGCTCGAATCGCGCGTGGGCGTGCAAGAGGCGCAGCTGTTGCGCTACAAGCAGGACGTTGCGGCTCTGCGCGAGACCGAGTCTACGCTGCGGACGCAGCTGTCTGAGGCATCGGCCTCAGCTTCAGCTGCAGCCTCGACGTCGGCGTCTGAGGACGTAGCGTACCTGCAGACACGCATTACGGATCTGGAGACAGAGCTGAGCGCCAAGGCCGAGGAGGTCGAGGAGGCTGACACGAAGATTCTCATGGCGCTCAAGGAGCAGAAGAAGTATTCGTCGCGCGTCAAGCATCTCACGGCTAAGGTGGACGAGCTGACCAAGCAGCTGCAGGCCAATGCCCATCCCACCTCGGGGACGGGGACAGGGACGGGGGCGGGGGTGAAGGAGATTGCGCCGCTGCCGAACAGGAAGAGGAGTTCGCCGGAGAAGGAGGGGGAGACGGTCGAGCCGGCGGTGGGTGGGGTTGAAGCGAGGGCTGTGTACGCGCCTGCGGGAGGGTTCACGCCGGTGCGACGGGGCGTGACGGGTGTGCATCGTACACCAACCTCGAGCTCAGGCTCTACTTTGGGAGGTATGAAGCGGTCCACGTCCAACCCGTCCGAGTTGATCAGTGCCCGTCTGTCGCCCGCCAAGGCGGCCGAGCCTCAACCACAGCCGCACCCACAGCCCAGCGAGCCATTCAAACCGACCCTCTCGCCCGTCCAGACTCGCAAGCTGCTCTCAGACCGCACGAACACCACAGCGTCCCGTCTCACCTCCTCCAAGGCACAGGCACAGGCGCCCGTCAAGCCTTCCACAGGAGGCGCAGCTGACTTTCTAGCACGGATGAACCAGCGCCGGCCACAGACCCAGACTCAGGCGTAGCAAAGCAAAGCGTAGCATGTACTTGTATTAGACTATCTCACATTTAATCCACATCCTCATCGTCGTCGTCGTCTTCATCTTCGTCCTCAGAGACATCGAGGCCCTTCTCCTTCATCGCCGCCTTGTCTCGCTTGCGCTTCTGTGAAAGCTCCTCAAGGAGAACAAGGAGGTCCTCGTTCTCCTTGGACAGCTCTTCCTTCTCCTTGAGCGCAGCCGTGAGTTCAGTCCCCTTGTCGTTCGACGAGCCAGCATCGGCTACCTTCTTCTCGGCGTCCGCGGCTTTCTTCTCAGCCTCCTTGGCCTTCTTGTCCGCATCAGCTGCCTTCTTCTCTGCCTCCTTGATCTTCTTTTCAGCATCATTGGCTTTCTTCTCCGCATCCTTGACCTTCTTCTCAGCATCAGTCGCCTTCTTCTCAGCGTCCTTTACCTTCTTCTCGGCGTCCTCGACCTTCTTCTCCGCGTCGGTGGCCTTCTTTTCGATATCCTTGATCTTCTTATCGGCATCGGCAGCCTTCTTCTCGGCGTCCTTGACCTTTTTCTCAGCTTCGGCAGCCTTTGTTTCGGCCTCCTTCACCTTCTTGTCGGCCTCGGTGGCCTTTGACTGGGCGTCCGTGACCTTCTTCTCGACATTCGCGGCTTTCTTCTCTGCCTCAACCGCCCTGGCCTCAGCAGCAGATACCTTCTTCTCTGCCTCGCTAGCCTTGCTCTCCGCGTCGGCGGCCTTCTTCTCTGCGTCCTCCTTCTCCTTTCGAGCCGCTTCCACTTCTTTTTGCGCCACTCCTGCACCGTCCTTGGCCTGCGCATCGCGTAGAGACTCGGCCTCGGCAAGCTGCTTGGTGAGCTGCTCCTTCTCCTTTTCAAGTTCGTCAATGCGCGTCTTGAGTGCATCTGCCTCTTCGCGCGCCTTTACTGCGTCAGCCTTGGCGGATTCGACCTCAGCCTCGAGTGCCGAGACCTTTTCAGCATCGACAGAGACGGTGGCTGGGACCTCCTTGTCCTTCTTGTCCTTGTCCTTGTCGCTCGCCGAACGGGACTTGGCGTCACCAAGCGCACGTGTAAGCTCGAGGACCTTGGCGGAAGAGTCCTGCTCGCGCTGCGAAGTCTGTTCGAGCTGCTCATCGAGTGCAGCTGCCTTGCGCTCAAGCTCAGCAACCGCGTCGGCGTGCGACTGCTTGAGCGAGGCAATCTCGCCTTCTAGCACAGTGATGCGCGATACCGACTCGGACTTGGCTGCTTCCGCCTCTTCAAGACGCTTGGTGAGATCCGAGCGCTGTTCACAATCGAAATTGGTCAGAAATGACTGCAGACTCAAGGTAAGAGCAAAAGCTTGACATAACTCACATCCTTGTCCGCCGTCGCGTTCGTCTCCTCTAGCTTCTTCTCCAACACCTCAATCTCGCGCGTCTGCTTGGCAACATTGTCGCGCATCTGCTCGAGTTGTCGTTGGGCATCGAGAAGCTCAGTGCTGGCAGCAGCCTCAGTGGACGATGACGATGCTGGGTCGACGAGAATTGTCTTCTGGATCAAGACTGAAGTGGGGAAATGGTGAATGGTGTCAGGATACTACATGGCAAGGGAGACGGGACAAAATGAGCGCATTGAAACAGTACTCACCAGAGTTGGACTTCCAAAACTCGACAAAGGTCCAGTCGAACCAGAAACCCATCCTTCTGCGTCGGGAGAGGTGGCCGAGACCGCTCACCTCCATGTCACGGTCGCGCGCCTCTTCGTCCTCCTTGTCCTTCTTGGCTGCGGCCTGAGCATCGCCCTGCTGACCGGGTCCAGCCGCAGCAGTAGCCGCCGCAGCGGCGGCAGCGGCAGCGGCCTCGGCAAGCTCCTTAGCGCGCAGCTCTTCCGCCTCCTTGTCCTCCTCCACTCGGATGAGTCGCTCGAGAACATCGGGCCCAACCTCAAAGAAGCGAGAGTCGTCCTTGATCCTGTCGAGCCTAACCGCAAATTGGTCGGCACCAATACGAGAGAGAAGAATCGGGTGCATCGTTGCGCGTGTGACAGCAACCTGGCCCGGGTTAGTGTCAAACTCGTAGGCAACACCGAGAAGGAAAGCTGCAAGGCCTTGAATAAGCGGGTCAACGCCTGAGGACTGAGCTACGGGCTGGATCAGAGCCTGGAGGGTGGCAGATTCGGACAAAAAGTCACGAACGCTGAGAGGGGAATCAAAGAGCCAGATGGAGAGGACAACAAGATAGCCGGTCATGATGCGGGTCCAGTCTGCTGCAGAGAAGGAGGAGGATGATGCAGACGCGGAAGAAGGACCCGAGCGCTCCCGACGGACTGCATCAGCGAGCTCCTTCTCTGCCATGGTCAGGTTGCCGACGATTGCTTGAATGAGGGAGGTCTGACCGTCATCATCTTCTTCTTCTTCATTGTCATTGGCTTGTTCCTCTTCCTTAAGAGCGCGTTTGACAATAGCACCTTCCGGGGTGATGGCGATCTCGCGTGCCGCCTTCTTAGCCGTCTCACTTCCTCGCACAAGGTGGGCCATCATGATAGAGCAGAAGAGGTACTTGTACGCGTCGTTCGCCTGAGGACCCGCCTGAGTGGCAGGGTTTTGGATGAGACCATCCACGAGAAGGCTGCCGGCGCTGAATGGGCTGTCAGCAGGATTCTCCTCATTGAGGTTGTCTTGCGGTGGGGCAGCCATGGTGCTGATGATTCCGATGCGAGCATCGAGGTTGTCAGCAACGTACTCTGAGAAGCACGCTAGAGCGGCGGCTCGGAGGCCCAGTCCACCCTTGCCTGCAGACCCATTAGCGGCAGTTCCAATAAGAGCAACAACCGCAGGGCGAGGAGGAAGCTTTGTGAAGGTTGGCTCAGCTGGCAAGGCCTGTTCAGCAGCAGCAGCAGCGGCGGTGGCGGCGGCAGCGGGGTCATCGGTCGGCTCGTCCGTTGGTGGAAGGGGAGGCTCGGGGAAGATGATCTGGACAGGACTGATAGTAAGCTGGGAGAGTTGATCCTGGTTTGCCCTGGATGCCTTGAGCAGCTGAGCCAGTACGTGCAGAGCTTGGGCTTTGAGGCTTCCAGGCGCGGTAGATGCCAGAGAAAGCTGAATGAGACACTTTGTGAAGCCGCATTGGAGGAGTGCGTTCTACGTCAAGGCGGGAATAGAGTTTGTGTGTGTGAGAATGTGGGCTTGGTCGAGGCTAGTGCGTGAGATGAAACATACCTGGTTCGCTCGCCTTCCGTCACCCTGTCCACCAACTAGCATCGCAGCAATACCAATGACGAGCTTGGCGTTGATAAGCTTTTGCTGGTCCCACTCTTGGAAAGAGAAGGCTTCGAGTTGCCTGGCGTATTCTTGCTCAGCATAAGCGTTAGTCTGTCCAGCAGGAGGGGCAGGCGGGTAGAAGAGCAGTGGAGCAAGCATTGGAATGGAGAGTGTCTCTCGGAAGTAGTTCTGGTTGGAGACATTGTAGCGAAGGAGAGACTCGAGGCCCTCGAGAGCATCTTGCACGATGACACCTCCCTCGATGCGGCCCTCGGCGGCGCAGACATCGAGGAGTTTCTCGAAGGCACCCTCAAAGGCAACGAGCTTTTGAATGTCGGCATTGGCATGGACGAGGTGCGGGAGGAGTAGCAGTGCTTCGTTCCTGACGATCTCTGCAGAAGAGCCGGCACCTTCAGCGAGACACTCGAGGATGGCACCACATCCGCCGGGGGCAACAAGAACGTGGTCCTGCACGCGGAGGGGCCTGTTGCGTAGAAGAGAGCCGAGAAGCTGAAGGGAGGCGAATCGAGTGTAAAAGGCGCGATGGGGAGCAAGCAATGGAAGCAACGCGTGCAGAGGCCCTGGCTCGGCGAGAAAGATGTCTGTGTTGAGAAGACCAACGGGAGTTCCAGAGTCTTGCTGCTTCTTTCGGGAGAAGGGCTTCTGGGCGTCAGGTGCAGGTACTGGTACTGGTACCTCACAAAGAGTGATGCAGCATTCTACTAGGGCTCGCGCGGTCTCCTCGTCCTTGACATCGCGCTGGAGAGAAAGGAGAAGAGCAGGAAGGCCCTTCTCGCCGACGATGCGGGTGTGGTCACGGCTGAGGCCCTTGAGGGCGAGGACGGCAGCCCTTCGGTCTTCGACGGATGCCTGGGACTGATCGGCTTGAGTGAGACGGTCAGCAAGGGTCTGTACGGTGTTGACGGCAGACTGTTGACCGCCAGCGGGCTTGGCCAGCTGGGAGTACTGCTGGCGGAGAAAGTCAAAGCCGTGGAGCATGGTGGATGGATAGTTCGCTCTCCTTCTCTGATATCGTAGTTGGCGAGAGAAAGAGAAGAGAGAGCTGTGGTAGTCGAGATGAAAGAAGGGATAGCGTGGTGGAGGAAGGGGGAAAGAGACGATGCGCAGTTGCAACAGAGAGCAGTGCAGTGCAGTGCTAGTTGCAGTTACAGGTGCAGATGCAAATGCTGGTCCGTGTCCGTCTGTGTTTAGGCTGCACTTTCCAATTCGAAAGAACGCGAATGCAACGAGTGCCTTGCCCTGCCTCCAGCAACGGCCAAGCCAAAAAAGCTCAGGCTCAGGCTGGACAACTGCGCCACGCTGGCCGCCTCTGGCTGGCACGGCACTCTGGTTGGCTCAGTTTCGCGATGACCCACTCTTCTCGCCCGAGAGACTGACCTACAAGACACGTGACAGACGGGGGGAGGCTGATGGAATGATACAAAATGTCGAGATTGATGGAACGACCAACTTGTGAGCCGAGCCCTACGCAACCACAACTAAACCAACCAATTGAGCCCACCCGCCAGGAGGTGGATCCTTTGGTGGTCAGAGGGCAAAGGGCGTTACTGCAGTACAATATTTACAACACACCTTGTCCTTCCGAACATGGCGAACGAAACCAGCACAAGGAGCGGAAAGGAGAGGACAGGACACCGGAATAAGGATCTGAAAAGAGGTGCGCTCAAAACTCCATGTCGGCGTTTGTGCCTTGGCTTGCCGCAGGAGAGCCAGGAATAACAGCTTGACGCAGTCCAGATCGGTTGGCAAAAAGCGCCGTCGGCTTGCCCCTGTGCAAAGTGAAGAGCAAGGAGCAGATCTGTCAGTGATCGGGTATTTCTCGCTCTGCTGTGCATCACGACTCACTTCATGTGGTGCTTTCGCTTAGCCAGGTTCAGCTTGGACGTCACCGGAGATAGCTGGCTGTCTGTCGGCGAATAGAAGTTGGAAGCGGCCGCAGCCCTAGCAGCGAGTGGTGCAGTGGCCTGTCAGGAAAGAGAGTTTGAGTCAGCCTCTGGTTGTATTCTTCTCAATTAGGCTGCCTTCGTTCTCGGCTCTCGGCTGCTTGAGCTGCTTACCTTGCGGTGTCCCTCCTCCTCGACAAGACTAGATATCTTGCCATCCTGGGGCTTCCTCTTGATAACAAGCAGACTGTGAATGCTCTTGACCGGTGCCTGTCCAGCCTCAACCTGCTCCTGGTCATAAAGGCTCAGCATCTGGTCAAGCACAATTGTTCGCAGAGGAAGCGATTCGGGGGTGACCAAAAGCCGTTGACGGAGGTGGCGCGTGGGGTATGGCTGTGACGCAGGAAAGTAAGTAGCTAGCTCCGGTGAAAGGCCGTGGAATCTACTGTACGTACTGCAAAGAGCTCGGCAAACTTGCTGCGAATGCCCTGGGGGCCGACGACGACATCACCGGTGGGTAGAGTGAGGATGACCTCGTTGGCAAAGATGGAGAAGCACTCGTCTGCAGGCTGCTGGCTGGTGTAGATCTGTAACAAGGGGAGTTTTGGTTCAATAACCTACACAGGGTTGTACAATGAGCGCGTGAGGATACTTACGTGGTGGAGAGCTTGGAGGACAGTCTGCTCATCGTCCTTGGGTGCACGCTCGGGAAGGAGCATCGAGTGCTCGGGGGCCAGGCCTGCCGCGTTGAGCTTAGTGTTGGAGGGGTGGAACATGGTTGATGTTGATCAGGGTGACGACGAAGAGATGCAGTTGCGAAGAGGACGATGCGACGAGCTTGTAGTGAGGTATATAACAGGGTAATGCTGTATGGGTAACTTGCTTTGTCTTGAGGATCTTGCTGAGTCCGTGAGTGGGTGTGGGTTAGGGTCGGGATGGAAGCCCTGGATGCCAGGCGCTTTGGTTTTATTGTCTAGCCGCCGTGGCTGCAGGCAGCAGGAGAGAGAAGAGGGAGCTGGCTAGAAAGGGTTGGATTAAGCTCGACTCAGTCAGTGACGCCTTCATTGTTGGATGAGCAACCCCTGCCTGCCTAATCAAGCCAGCCAGCCAGCCAGCCAGCCAGCCAGTTCGAGAGAGGCAACTGAGCAGCCTGCTGCAGATGCGTTACTGGTCTGCAGGAGCAGCAGGAGCAGCAGCAGCAGCGCGCTCAGCTCAAGTGTTGCACTCCTGCCGCCTTCACTTTCTCAGGTGGAGGCAAGAGCCAACCGAACCCAGAGCTGACTGAAACTTCCGTTCATTCGCGGGCGGTTGATCTACTGTCTACAGTCACAATCTTCCTCCAGCGTCACACAAATTTTGTTTCCTCCTTTCCCTGTCTGTGCCTTCCGCTCCACCGCACTCCGCAGCTTGAGTATGGTCGGAGCTTTGGCACCATCATTCCTTCATATTTCCATCGTCTCCACTCCTGATACGTTGTTGAACATCGGTCACACTCCTTCATCGTAAACGAAGGGAAAAAAGTCCAATGTGTTGTACTCTGGCTGCATTGATTCGATTACGCGTGGGAGCGTCAACAGTAAGTGTTGGTTCCGAAAACTGTTTCCAACATCTACCCACCGCGCACCTTGGGTCACGTGCATTTCCACAAGACCAACAACACACGACATCACACTACTGCGCTGCCACACTCCGCACTCTTACTTGGCGTTTCGGAACCAAGCTACGTAACATTCTTGTCTTGTCCTAGTGTACAATGATGTGTGCGCGGGTACTGGGTTATCGCATATCATACGAAAACCGATATAAAATAGTCATGTGTTCTGGCCACTTCCACTCACTCGCCATCATGCTCAGGCCACTCGCTTCACGAGCGAATCGTGTCCGGTGTTCCAGATCGATGAGGTGACTCGGACATCTTCGCAGAGTGGGACTTGGACCAGCTCCTCTTTCCTGACTCGGGCGTCGTTGGCTTCGATGATGCTGGGCCTCGATTCTTGTCATGGAACGGTCGTGGTGTCGTGCTCCACCGCTTTAGGAACGACGTTTGTGCCTCGCTTGCGCCTCCACGAGATGCTGTTTTACCCTCAGGCGTTGACTGTCGGCTTTTTCTTGACAGCGAGTTGCTGGCCGAACGTCGTGGAAGCACACGCTGCCAGGCGCCTCCTTCCGAGTCAGAGTCGCTATCCGCTGTCCTCGGGAATGTTTGCGCTCCCAGAGGAGACAGTCGATCTGTTAGACCACTGACCCTGTCGCCTTGATATGATTTCATGGCTGGCCCGAATCCATCTTCTGCTTTCTCCATTCCAACGCCATTTCTTGCATCGTACCTTGATTCTTGCACGCCTGTCTCTGAAGAGCTGTTGTCCGAGGCAGAGATCGCATTTGCTCTGTGTGACAAATTGAATCTTGAATCATCCTGCTTGCCCATCATGCTATCACTAGCACTTTCTTCTGATGAGTGTGGATGTCCGCCATTCGACTGTAGCCTCGTGGCCAGGTGGACCTGTCTTACCGGCCCAAATCCGCTGTCATCGCCATCAGCGTGTCGAGCGGTCGAAGGCGTTTGAAGCTCAGGAGATGTCACCAAAGCCTGGCCCATTGAGGAGGTTGGAACGAGCTCCGTCATGACACGCAGCCCGTTCATCCCGTTCGTGGCCGTTCCACTTGCTTTGCGAGCCGCAGCGATACCTCCCCATCCTTCCAGTCCGTCGTCATCGTCATCCGAAAGAAGATTTGACTCTGACTGATCCCCTGACCTCTCCGTCCAATCCGATGAGAGTCCAGCCTGATATTCGGGATCTTCGTCGTTCAGTATTCTTGCATACTGCGTAGTACCACAAGGTGACTCCGGGTTGTTTGCCTTCACGACTTGTCGCCTTGCCAAACCAGACCTCGCTCGAGCTCCGACTTGACCTCGCGGACTGACCAAAGCTTGCGTATCATCGTCACCGTTAGCGTTCGTGGTCGAAGCGAGAACCGTACGTTCTCGGCTCCTCAGCGAGCCATTCCGCTTCGGAGTCGCGCTTGTCAGGCCCTTCGTCGAGTGTCGCAAGTCCAAGTCTGCCAAACTCATATCCGCGTTCTCCTTCGCCGACCCCGACTGGGAGTCTAGGCCCGCCATTGTACCAGATCTGACGCGGCGAGGTACGTTTGAAACTAGTGATGCTGAGCGCGAGGACGACTTGGTACGGTTTGCTTCATCTTCCACGACACTGTCCAAGAGGGCTGATAGTATCTGCAGCTTCTTTGCAAGGCTGCGTCCTGGAACACGTTGATCGATGAGGGGACCCAGCTGCCGCATCAATGCAGTCTGTCGCTTGGAATGCGAAGGCAGATAAGGTGAAGGTCCAAGCAGATAGCCAGCAAGTGAGACGGGCCTGTCCCGGACATGGCTTCGCTTGGAGCGCTGAGCCGCTTTGACAGCCTCGGGCGACATGGGGCTCCCCAGAAGATGCTGCAGATTGGAAGAATGCTTTCTCGGCGTCGATCGAGCTCCTTCAACCGAGGGTGCTTCGGTCAATCCCAAGCTTTTGGCATTCGAGACTTTTGGTGACGGTGGAACCTTCAAGTCTTCCATCCGAGCGATGGACGCCTTTCTGGGAATGTGATGCTGATCAGCATTGGCAGAGGTGGCCGCCAAACGCTTGGTCGCAGTTTCCTTCGTGTCAGGAGCCTTTTTCGGCTTCGTCCCTCGACTTATTCGGGCTATGCTCGAATGCAAGAAGGGAGCAGCACGAGAACCACGTGTGAGACCGACAAAGATAAAGAGCGAGAACAGCAGCACCAACTGAGCTATACCCAGCCGCTTCTCTAGCAGCACCTCGTCGGCCAAGAGGTGAACCTCGTTCATGAGCGCCACTCGTTCAAGCTCGGCCTGCTGTCGATGCACGTCAAATTCAAAGATAGCGCGTTGAAGGTCGACCTGCTGTCGCCGTTTCAGTGTCTCGATCTGGCGCCAGTTGCTCGCGTTGAGTGCTCTCAAGATCTCGGACATTCTCGCATCCTGTCGCTTCTCCATGCGCGAGAAGACCTCTCGAAGCATTTGACCACTGTGCTCGATGTAGTGCAGGCTCAATGTCGCGTTCGCTTCAAGCGCATTGAGGCGACGAGTGATGGTCCGGTAGATGGATTCGCTTCCACCACCGGAAGGGCCGCTTTGCTGGTTGGGGTTGGGATGAGCGTTACGAGGCGGAGGATGTACTGACGATCCACTAACGGGTGATGCCCTCTGCGGTTGGCTGGCCTTGACAGTATCATCAGAACGGGCTTTGGGCAACGAGCCGCGTCCTACGTCTTCAGACGGCAAGCGCGCATCGGGCTGAGAGCTTGGTTGGACGCTGGCCTCCGAACGTGAGTTGGTCGCTGAATGTGACGCTCCACCCTTCCTACTCTTACCATCGCCCGATTCAGCCCCAGGATAAAGGGAGGGAGCTTGGCAAGTGGCGTTCAACTGCATCTCGCTTGGGAAAGGCGGAACGATGCACTTGTCGCTTGGATTTATATCACCTGCGTTGTGGTCCTGGACAGAAGTCGAGGAGCTGGGCCGATTCTCAGGCATGACCGATCGTGTTCCCCTGCCCGCGTGTGATGCTCTAGTTGGGGTGCTCTGGAGACGAGGTGGCGGATCGTCAGTACCTGCAGGGAAAGAGGTCTCGAGGACCAGACCTCTAGAATTGCTCTCCAGCTCGAGACGTTCTCGGAAGAGACGTTCATGCTTTCGCCACACATCCTCGTCTTTAACGGTTAGGTCTGCGGGAGGCAGGGTGCTATTTGGTTGAGTCTCGCCGACAATCGCAGATGGGCTCGGGACCAGCGTCTCGGTCTGCAATAGGAGGTCTTCCTCTTCTGGATCGCTTTCGGTGTCTGCGATCTCATCCAAATCGCTTGCATCTTCTGCATCCTCTCGAAAGCTGTTGATATCATCCATCTGAGTGATACCGTAAACGCGAAGAAGACTGACGGGGCAGTAGAACTCAGATCCATAGTGCTCCAAAAAGTCGATGCGAACGTAACGGAAGAACTTCCCTCGAACAGCTGATGACGGAGGAATGCTGAACACCTGGAGACCGCGCATGTTTCTAGCTCGGAAGGAGCCGAGATCAACCCAGTCGTCGTCGCGGCCCTTGAGCTGGCTGGCAACTCGGACGCGGAACTTTTTGAACATGCTGCTGAAGAACTCGTAGTTGGCGAGGACGATCGTGTCGACCATGATGTCGTCGCAAAGCTCGACAATGACGAACTGGCCCTCGCCTTTCTTTGAGGAGCTCCTGCTCGGGCATGGAGAAAGCATGTAACGATCCTTCTTTTCGCTGAGGATGGCGCTCGCGAACTTGGCGGAAGGATTTGTCCTGTGCACAACTGCAGCGCAGTCAAGCGAGGCGAAGTTCCAACGGTGTTTGAGAGCGGCGAGTTTTGAGGATGAATCGGTCGCTTGGGTGACCGACTTGGGCGATCTGGGCGGCTCATCGCTCGGACCAGCATCGACTTCATCACTTTTCTTGTCGTTCTCATTTGATGCGTCTGGAGCGCCGCGAGGATCCCCACTGTGACCCTCATCAACGACCTCGACTTGATTCGAATCGGAGTCGTCTGACTGGCGGTGAGCCTGAGAGCCCAGTGAGGTCTCGGTGGAATGCGACGGAATGTCGGAGGCGGAGCTGGAGGAAGGAGATGGTGGCTGAGATCCGGTCTGCTGAGGCAGGTATGATGCATTGGAGCTCGGGTGCCCTCGAGTCGGCGCATTCAGGGGCGGTTCAGAGTCAGAGAGAGTCGGGTGCGGTGGTGCAGAAGACGAATTGGAGTCCTTCGTCTTCTTGTTACGCTTTGCCTTGGACTTGGTCTTTTCTTGGTCGTTTTCCTTTCGGACCGAGTCGATATACTTTTCTTTCCATTCGCTAAAGCTGAGGAAGCCGTCTCCTTCCTGTTCCGCTGACCAGGCATCATAGGCCCGAATGTGTGCCGGCTCCCGTCCATCAGATGAAACGCTAGGGCCAGTGCTGTGTGCCTGAGTATGCTGAGACGGAATGGGTGTCTCGACAAGGTGATCAATCGAATGTGGATCTGAGACGGACGCTACAACCAGAGGATCTGGCTGAGAGGGGTGCCACTCGTGTTGGCCATTGCGTTGGCGCCAGAAGCCCTCATCGCCAGGAGCCGGATATGCGGATCCAAGCTCGTCCGGATTTGATGGGAATGATTGAGCCGGAAGTGAGGATGGATCGACTTTTGAGTCGGCTGCAATTGGTTTCTTGGCATCACCTCGAGCGAGATCATCTTGGAAGGTGATGGTGCCCGAAATCGCTATCGTCCGCACCCGAGGGGCTTTGGGATCGTGCTGGTCGGACTCGGGTTTGAGCCAGGGCTCAGGATCGGGAAGGTCACATATGAGAAGATCTCCATGGACGGCAGGAGACGTATCGGCAGCTGGGCCAAGGTCGGATGGTGGCTGGTAGGAAGTTGCCCATGGACTTTGGCAGACATGAGCGAAAAAGTCAGAGGATCTGCGGCATCCTGGTGGCAGGGAGCGGGGGTCGTCCCTTGGGAAGGAGACGGTGCCCTGAGACGCGGAAAGATGGCCTGAGGATCGTGGTTGGTTGTGCAAGTGGTCGAAAGGTTGAACTACCACTGTGTGCTGAGCCTTTACGGCATCTTTGGGGTTAACATGATTGGGTGATGGTGAAGGCGATAGGGGAGGCAATGAGGCTTGGTGCGGCGGTTGCTCTTGTGAGTCGAGAATAAGCAGAGCAGAGGATCGGCTGAGGAAAACTGCAGCAAGGATGAGGACCCGGGAAAGATGGAGGCTTGGAAAAGCGGGAGACGACCTGGACCGGGCGACCATCATTCCAGGACGAGCCAGCACGAGTGGCGTTGGATGGTTGGATGGTTGGTTGGTTGATAGGTCGGTCGGTCGTTCAGAGCAAGGTCTGGATTGGTGGAAAAGATTGAAGCGGTCTGATATGGAAGAAGAGCATGAGGCAATTTCAAGTGCTGAGCAGAGGCGGTCGAGATGACGTGGCAGCGCTCAGCATGGCTTGATCAAGCGCCACAGGTTCAGGTCGGCTTAGCGCAATGAAACAGCGGCCTATCGGATGATGGCGAGGCTGGTGAGCGTGTCTTGTAGGCAGCAGACGAATGCCCGTTACAGTCACAGTGTGGAGATGGAGCAGATAGGAGGGTAGGGGAGGAGATAGGCAGAGGACGATGGCCAATGCAAGCAGCTCTGTGAGCCAGAGCCAAAGCCAACTGCAGGCCGGATTGTGACTACAGTAATGTACTGTAACTAGACTCAACTCACCTTGCTGCCCTGTCTTCAAGGAAATTGCGGTACAATCCCCAGACATTGCGTGGAAAAGCCCCGGCGATTCCAATTGTAATTTTATTTGTTCCTGCGGGTGCTTTGAAATGACGCTCTTCGGTGCAGCGCGACTTGGAGACTAAATTGTCATGCCGGCGCAGGGTACTCTTCGGCAAAAAGTCAAAAGCCAGCTCAGCCCGCCCAGAGGCTTGGTTCGAATACAAGTCACTACTTTTACAGCACGGTATACTCTGGCTGGAATCCCTAACGCTAAAATCACGCATGGAGGTTGTAGGAGAAGGGGAGAAAGCGTGCTTTGCTCCCTCACAAGAATAGAAACAATAGCATGGGTATTGATTGCATTGTACACCTCATTCACGGCACCCATAGACATCGGCGGCGACCTGGTGCCAAGCGCTGCCTGGTACGGCGTACATGCCTGCGTACTGACGCTCGATCGGGTGCAATCGCTTGCCAACGATCACCAAACTGTGCAGAGGAGCGCCGAAGGCTGCCTTGGCCCGCTCCTCAGCTCGAGCAGCCCGTCGCTTGTCCAGATCCGCCTCACTCGCCATCTCGTCCGCATCGTCCTCCGCCTCTTCTGCCGCAGCTTGCTCTGCTGTTGGCTTGGCCAGGTCGACCAGCTCCCTGAGCGTGCCCGCAACGATCTTCTCGTCTTCAGAGCCCATTCGGCAGAGCGCGATAGCCAAAGTCTTGTCTGCGTCCAGGTAGTCGACCGAATGCATCTTGGCCGCCTCGGTCACCTGAGTAATGAGCTGTGGGATGAGCATGTAACGAGGGGGCTGGTATCGCAGCACGCCCCTGCTCATGTCCTCAATGCTCTGCTCTCGCACCTTGATGTCGCCGAGAGCGAGAGTGTGGCAGCCGATTGCAAGGTTCTCTCCAATCCTCTCGAGCCAGCTGTCTGGCTTCCAGTCAGCGTTCCAGAACGGAATGCTCACCGTCTGTCCAAAGTTGTAGCCGGCAAGACCACTCGAGCCGATCGCCGTGGTGATGCTGGCGTTGTGGATGATCTGGACGGGAACAGGCGGTTTGGCGTGCTTGGCCCGTAGGATCAGATCTGTGTGAGTCGTTGCTGAAAGAGGGTCACCAACCACAAGGAAGGAGACGTTGGAGCGTGCCGAGCTCTCTAGGATCGCATCTGCCTCGAGCTCAACAGTCTCACGATGTGCGAGGATCACGGGGCGTTCGTACAGCTTTTCCTGCACAAGTCATGAGCGATCAAGGCGGTTCAATTAGCAGCCTTGATGGCCGTATAGGACCAGCTCAACCGGAACTCACCAGTCTCTCCTTGAAGTCCTGTACCATGAGAATGCTAGTGTAGCTCTCGAGGTAGACGCGCTCAGAGGACTTGACCGCCTTGAGTCCCTTGAGGGTAATGTCTTCTTCGTCCGCCAGACCGAGGCCGATAATGTAGAGTACCATGCTGCCGGTTCGTCTCTGGTTGCTTGCGGTAGTGGAGAAGAAAAGCCCAGTACAGACAGCTTGGACCTGCCCTTCTTGCTCCACGCCGAAATCCGTTTCTTCTGGCTTGGGCTTGAATGAGCGAAAAGGCAGGGTAAGAAAAAACTTGGTCGGGCCATGCGAGAGCGAGAGGCGAGCGTTGGTTGCTCCGAGTCCCGAAATCAAGGGCAGAGCAGCCAGATCACGTGAATTGCCAGCCAAATGCACAGGCCATCCCTAGCCGCTCTGCTGGAAGTCAGAGAACGCAGCTGACACGACATGCTTGGCTACATTGGTTCGTCACATTTCATGCTCTCCCCCCTGCCCTAGAACGGGAAGCAATCTCCCTCCATTCACTACAATCTAGCCATGCTTCCTATCTCGGGCAATCGAGGCGGGCGCTGGCGGCTCGCCCCTGGTGTGCTGACCCTGGTCATCGCTGCCCTCTCAACACTCCTCCTTGTCAACTTGCCCCGCACCAACGCTGTCCGACCCAACGATTTCAAAAAGTGCAAGGACTCGTCTTTCTGTCGCCGCTTCAGGCGCCAATCTTCGTACGTCGAGACATGGGAGCAGCAGAACAAGTCTGCCTTCAAGTCGCCCTACTCCCTCCCCAGCCCTGCCATCAGTCGCCCTGCATTCGACCAAGGCAAGGCGCAGCTCTCCACCCCAATCCGGTCCGCCCTCTACCCCGACATTGACTTTCAGCTCTGGTTCACCTTCTTCCGCGATGGCACCGCCCGAGTCCAGATGGATCAGGTCGGTGAACGTTACGGAGGTTGGAAGCGCTATGACGAAGCTCAAGTCTGGGGTATTGACCAACTGCCTCAGTTGGCCAACCAGCCTGGAGACACGCAGGTTCACGTAGATGAAGCAGCCCAGACCACCGAGGTCAAGTTTGGTCCTCAGCTCACTCGATCCATCAGGATTTCCCATAATCCTTTCAAGGTGGAAGTGCTGAGGGACGGCGTTGTACAGATCGTGCTCAACGACCGAGGTCTTCTTCACATGGAACACTTCCGCAAGAAACCCGAGCCTTTTCCGACTCCGAAGGATTCTGACGAAGAGCAACAGCAGCTCGTCTTCCAGGCAAAGAAGCGCTCTATTCTCTCTTCTCCGGAATCTGCCTCGTACGATGACAAGCTGATCTCCCAGTGGGCCGGGTTCGAGGAAGAGGACTCTGGAGAGTGGGAAGAGACTTGGGCCGGCCGAAGGGACTCCAAGCCCAAGGGTCCCGAGGGACTCGCACTTGACTTTACTTTCCCTGGGTACAGCCACCTCTTCGGTCTTCCGGAGCATGCATCACCCTTGTCCCTGCGATCGACCCGCCTCCCTGTGGGCCGAAGCGAAGCGGATGATGAACCGGATCGCTTTGAGGACCCCTACCGTCTGATGAACACCGATGTGTTCGAGTACGAGTACGACTCCCCTATGAGCCTCTATGGAAGTGTACCTGTCCTTCATGCACAAAAGGCGGGTGCCTCTGTCTCCATCTTCTGGCTGAGCGGCTCTGAGACTTGGATCGATCTTCACAAGACCGCACAGCGTGGCACAAAATCATCACATGCCCACTTTTTCTCAGAGTCTGGAATCCTGGATCTTTTCCTCTTCACTGCGGCAGATGCAAACACAAATATGGCACAATTTACAAAGCTGGTCGGCAGGACGGTTCTACCTCAATTCTTTGCGATTGGATACCATCAGTGTCGATGGAACTACTTGACCGACAGCGACGTGACCGCAGTCAGCCAGCGATTCGACGACGAGGACATTCCGATGGATGTTATGTGGCTGGACATTGAATACAGCAAAGACCACATGTACGGTGTTTGGGATGAGAAGAACTTCAAAGACCCGGAAGGTATGGTCAAGGCCTTGGATGCGAAGGGCCGCAAGCTTGTCATCATCATCGATCCACACTTGAAACGAACTCGCGACTATTGGCTCTACGCTGAGGCGCAGGACAAGAAGGTTCTGGTCAAGGACACGGACGGCAAGTCTGAATACGAGGGCTGGTGCTGGAGCGGCAGCGCGAGCTGGCTTGACATGTTTGAGCCAGCGAGCTGGAAGTGGTGGTCCAGTCAATTCGCTCTGGTCGGCAGCAAGGCATTCGGCAAGATCAAGGCGAATGCGAGGAACGTCTTCGTCTGGAACGACATGAACGAGCCTGCCATCTTCAACGGCCCGGAGATCACGTCGCCCAAGGATGTAATCCACGCAGGTGGCTGGGAGCACCGAGACCTGCACAACATTAACGGAATTCTGTTCCACAACCAGACGGCAGCAGCGCTGCGGGACCGCGAGCTCGACCTGCCTGTGTCACTGGGCGGCGGCAAGCCTCGAAGGCCTTTCGTTTTGTCCCGAGCCTGGTGGGTCGGCACACAAAAGTACGGCGCCATCTGGACGGGCGACAACCTCGGTACATGGGAGCACCTGGCAGTCAGCGTGCCCATGATTCTGGCCAACAACGTTGGCGGCATGAGCTTCTGTGGTGCCGATGTCGGTGGATTCTTTGGAAACCCATCGCCCGAGATGCTGGTGCGATGGTACCAGGCTGGTATCTTTGAGCCCTTCTTCCGTGCCCACGCTCACATTGACACCAAGCGACGCGAGCCATACCTTCTGGAGGAGCCTCTGCGAAGTGCAGTACGAGAGCTGATCAAGATCCGCTACAGGATGCTGCCCGCCTGGTACACTGCATTCAAGGATTCTGCCGTCTCTGGGCTGCCTGTGCTCAGGCCGCAGTACCTCATGTTCCCGCACGATGTTGCCGGATTCGAGATCGATGACCAGTATTACGTTGGCAACACGGGTCTTTTGGTTAAGCCAGCGGTTGAGGAGGGCGCTGAATCGGTGGACGTTTATCTGGCGGAGGACAAGCCGTACTACAACTACTTCTCTCACGAGGTCTATCAAGGTGCAGCATCTGGCAAGAGGTTGACGGTCTCTGCGCCTCTGACAGAGCAGATGCCGCTCCTGCATCGGGGTGGCTCCATCTTGCCGCTGCGAGAGAGGGCTCGTCGTGCTGCCGAGCTTGCACGCCGAGATCCGTTCACACTGGTCGTTGCTCTGGACAAGGTGGCGTCCAGCAGCTCCGGCGCAGTGGTTCGAGCGGAAGGATCACTATACCTGGATGACGGACAGACGTACGACTACGAGCAGGGAGACTTTGTCTGGCGCAGATTCCGCTGGGTGTCGGAGGGCAGCTCTGGCAAGCAAAAGCTGGAGAGTCTGGACGAGTCCAAGCTGCAGGCGCAGGCGGAAGGGTTGATTGTGGCTGACACCAAGCATCTGCTACCCTACTCTGCAAGCAATGAGTTTGCCAAGGAGATCAAAGATGTTAGGGTGGAGAAGATCGTCGTCCTGGGCTTGGAGCAGGAGCCAAAAGCGATTCACATTGATGGACCAAGGGCTGGTGATGAGTCCAAGCCAGTTGAGTGGACGTGGAAGTCTGGTGTCACGGCATCAGGCAAGACGAGCGGGTTCTCGTTTGGCGGGAGCAAAGCAAGTGAGCTTGTGATCAAGGATCCTGCTGTACTGATCACGGGAGACTGGACGATCGAGTTTGCGTAGATCAAAGCTGTCCCCGTTGGATTGCAATACAAGACGACAATCACCATCAAAGATGCCAAGTATGCCTGTGTGTACAGTACTGTAGTGTGTGTGTGTGTGTGTGGCAAGTTGATTTCGTACGAGAGACGGTGATCGAGCCGTGGCTGGCTGGCAGGCGCCAGTTGCCTTAATTAGCAGTAACAGCAAAGACGCCCGACCCCCGCGGCAGCTGCGGGTTGCCAGCAAGAGCGGCACGGCTGAAGGAGTGACTGACACGCGTCTGGCCTCAGGCGTCGGCCAAACGGATGCGGCCGGCTGCACTAATTTCCAGTCTGCCAGCCAACTACCAGCCAGCCAGCAAGCAAGCAAGCAAGCAAGCAGAGCCGTTTGCAGTTTGATTTGGAAGAGGAGAGGGCGTCACGTCGTGTTGGAGTGATGGATTCTCGGGCACGGACGCAGCCACCGACAGACACAGACACGACACACCGAACGGCTCCAAATTTGACCTTTTCCATGCAGTCTGGCAGTCAGGCAGGCCAGTCATTCACCACGTCAAACCAGAACCAACATTCCCAACACGCTTCCACCACCATCACCACCCACCTACCACATCGCTCCTGGCTGCTACCAATCAAGGAAGCTGTCCTCCAACCACCTCGTTAGCCAGCAGCAGCAGCAGAAAGCAACCAAGCAAGTCGGCCCGACCTTCTCTTGGCCTCTATCAAAAGTACCACCAACTTAGCTCCACCTCCCTCTGCAGCTGCTAGACAGCAACCCAGTCTCCACCAACATAGCACGGCACCATGAACGTCTTCCGTTTCGCCGGAGATCTGGCCCACCTGGCCTCCATCTTCATCCTTCTCCACAAGATTCAGATCTCCAAGTCTTGTCGAGGAATCTCGTTCAAGTCTCAGCTCCTCTACTCGGTTGTCTTCCTCACCCGCTACATGGATCTCTTCTTCGAGACCTCGCTCTACCGCTTTGTCATGAAGATCTTCTTCATCGCCTCCAGCTGCTACATCCTCTACCTCATGAAGATCAAGTTCAGGCCCACCCATGATCCCGCCATCGACACCATCCGTCTCGAATACCTCATGGGCCCCGCTTTCGTCCTTGCCCTCATCTTCCACTACAACTACGAGGGAAGCAGCACCTTCCGTGAGATCTTCTGGGCATTCAGCATCTACCTCGAGTCCGTCGCCATTCTTCCCCAGCTCTTCATGCTCCAAAGGACAGGCGAGGCCGAGACCATTACCACCCACTACCTCTTTGCCCTCGGTGCCTACCGTGCCCTCTACATTCCCAACTGGGTCTACCGGTGAGTACTCACATTCTCTTCACCTTGCCTTGGGGCATCATTGCTTCATATCGTACTCACACGCCCATGTTGTTCTTGATCGGATCGGACGCGGAAACACAGATACTTCACCGAGACCGCCTTCGACCCGATCTCGGTCCTCTCCGGGTTGGTCCAGACTGGTCTCTACCTCGACTTCTTCTACAGTAAGTACAGATCTCTACAGCGTGCTCGATCAGCCTCACATTCTGACCATCCGCTTGCCCTTCGCTTCCGCAGTCTACTTCACCAAGGTGATGAAGGGTGAAAAGTTCGAGCTTCCCGCGTAAAGCTCAACACTGGAGCAACATCGACCCGCTCAGGCTCGCTCGACGGATCCTCCGTTCATTCTGCGATCCATAGGAAATGGGGTACAGGGCAAAACAATCGTCACATTCTTACTCCGACCATTCCTGCATCCTTCTGGAAAGGCTCACAGACTGATGCGGCTGTAAGCAATTAAAGGATGACTGAAATATCTAATCGAGACGCATCACAGCCTCCTTCCTTACAACTGGAATGTGTCAGGGATACCTTGAGAACAAGTGAGAGATGTAGCAAAAAGAAGGAACGTGCTAATTATAGACGCGACCGCTGGTGTCACCTACCAGGCGCCAAGACATGGTCTCCTCGACCGATTCGAGCTTCTCGGGAGGGCTGTACGCCGGTGTGGGAGGGAGCAAGGCTTCTCCGGGCTCGTCGAACTTTTTGAGGTCGACCTGTGAAGTGTCTGTACCGACTTTGAGTCCGTGAATCGCGAGAAGCTCTCGTTTAGCCTCTTCCATCGCTTTCGTGTCCCTCAAGCGACGTTTCTCGACCCAGTAGGCGACGAGGATCAACAAGCACACCAGGTACCAAATCCCCATAGTTGCTCCGACGCTTGCTCTCACGCCGTACCTCGTCCCTGCGAGATTCAGCGCCCCATTCGCTGCATTAAACACGTCGACTGATGTCGACAGCTTGCTGCGCCAAAAAAAGGTGATCCCCGCTAGATAGAGCATGCTCATCAACGAAAGTGTATTGAGCCACTCTTGTGCACGATCCAGCTGGACTTTACGACGGTCGGTCAGATGGCCTCGCACCTTGGCTTGCAGAGAGGACTGTGGAGACGTAATGCCGATCAAGATGGTCGGCACATGGAACAGCAGATTGGTCAGGTGCACGAATAACGCAATCAGCGCTGCCATAGGTTGCATCAGCGAGAACTTGACGGGTAAAGCGGAGGTTTCGAGGTGGCTTGGAAGTAGAGTGACGTTTTGCTCGAACGATGGACGAGATATTTGGTTGATTTCCGTCGTGAACTTGCAGCTGATACTCGGTCCGCTGGTCGACGTTCCGTTGCTGAGCTCGGACGACTCGAGACGGGCGCCGTAAGGTCCAATCTGCAGTAAAGGCAAGACATCGCCGAAGGGTGAAACCATCCCGTCCGCAAATGGTGTTGCTGATGCTGTTGCTGAAACTAAATTGGTACTCTGTGTCGGGGCCGCTAACACTACGGAAGAATTGGTTGACGTCGTCTCGGCCATTGCTGGTTTTTCAGACAAAGTCGTTGATGGCGACACGCTTGACGGGCTTGCTTGAGAGAGGACCGATAGCACGGATGCTAGATTGATGACGGTGGCCAAACTGAGCTGCGCAAGGATTGGGGCACGCATGTCGCAGATGGCCAATGGAGAGGGAGAAGGTAAGGAACTTAGTGAGCTGCGTTAAGCTGGAAAAGTATCATCATGAGGCCGAGGGTACAAATATCGAGGCATCCTTTGTTCGCGCCGCGTAGCAGACAAGGCGCCGCGTTCCCTTTGTCTGGAGCAAAGCAGCACATCACCGACATCCAACAAAGGCCCTGATCTTGCGGTCAAAAGAACAAACGGCCAAACATCTCAAACAGACATGGCCAGGGGAGCTGTCAAAGAGTATAGATACTGTACCTCTAGTCAAGACTCTAGTTTCCGATCCTTTTTTTAGTCTCGTCAGCGGCCCGCGTTACCCCACGACATGTCGCGCGCTCGACTCTTGCTCTGGACTAGTGTGCAGGTTGCTATCGCCTCGCTGCTACTCCTCACCATCTTGGACCCCGTTCCATTCAAGCTCAACGACTGGCAGCTCATCAGGGTCGACGTCGTCTGGAGGAACACGATCGATACTGGGGCCGTGACGGAAGCTATCACATCAAATACTACACTTACAGCTGTCGGACCCGAATCAACCGCGAGCCAGACAACGTCGTCACAGACTTCTCTTCAGGCGAATCCATCAAGTGCTACACCACTGACGAATGCACGCATCCGAAGGAGGATGTCATCGCCGAATCACATCGAGCACCAGCGAAGGCGAAAGATCGCAGCATAGCACAACCGAGGCCGTGGCCGATGTGGTTCCGAGTAGCACAGATGCACGTGTTGCGCCACCTAGATCCAGCGAATGCGAAGTAATCTGTCGACCGAGAATGGTGCCTCGAACTCTCGACCCCTTAGTGCGCAACCGTGTCTTTCGTGGAAAAGAAGAAGATGTGACAATGAAGCTTGTGTATTGCGCGGCAATGTGATAGACAGGGAGGGTATGAAATGATGTACGGACCACCGACCCACTTGCCTGCTGGAAGAGCAGCAGACTAGTATAGGGTACTTAGACGTCCGACCGCGGGCCCCCACCAACCCAATGGGATGACGGGGACACGAGAAGATGGCAATGGTTCTTCCCTGAGGTCGCGGATGTTGATCTCGACTTGATCCTTTGACGCTCACCCCGAAGCCATGGAGGAAAGTCGAAATGACGATCGGCCGGGGGAGCAACACGTATAGGATGTCTTTTGCCGCACAAAGAGAAGAAGGAAGAAATTTGGCCGCTTGCTTATTGGATTTATACCCTTTCTTTCCTCACTCTCTTCTCACTCTGCTCTCTGTCGCGTTGGCTTTTCCTGCCCGCGAAAATTTTAGATGCATGTGACCAAGCCCGAGGCTCCCTTTGTACCGCAGCGCTTAGGAATTCCTACCAAGTACTCCTCCGCCCTGATCATGCTTCCCAAGCCTCAGGCCTTTGAAGCGCCGTGAATCGACAAAAAGTTGTATTCTGTCAGGCCCGTTTTGCTACATACAAAGATCAGAGCACAAATGATACAGGTTCTACCCCCCAGAATCGCCTTCACATGAGATTAGGTTTCCCACCCCCTATCCTTTACCCTTCGACGAATGACCGAATCTATAGTATGTCTTTACGATCAGGTTCGCTGTTTGGCGCGATCGGATTTCTGCCCAACAGAGGCAATAGTCGCTGTCGCTGCAATCAGCGCCGTGGTACCGAGAAGCTCTGCCACTCCTTGTCGACTTCCCGTTTCGCGCTTGCGCGACATGTACTCTTCGTACGCTCCCGCAAGTTGATCGAGGCTGTCGGAATCTGTCTCTTGCGGATCCATCGTACTCTCGATCCCGTCCATCGGAGTATCTGAAGTCTTGAAAATGCTCGCGTGGTCTCGAATCACTGGCGTGCGAAGCTCCGACTCGAGGCTCAGGTCCGTGTCCGACAGGTGCGATGAAGGTTGGTTCGATGCGACCAGATGGTTCATCTCGTCGTCCTCTTCTTCGTCCATCGACGGATCGATCAACGAGTATCCGGTTGATTGAGTCACCGGACCCAGAACTCGTCCCAAAGAGAATCCACTGTTAATTGACTCGTTAGATCGGTTGATCCCAAGTCTGGCCAGATCACCGGAGGGCATGCCAAGAAGCGCGATTCCAAAGAGGATGACCATGATCGCCACGCTTCCAGCCGTCATGCGAGGGTTGTTAGGGCACGAGGTAGTGCCTTCGGGCTGATCCGCATTCTCGCTAGAGAAGGAAGAGAGCGAAGACGGCGAGGAAGGCATTGAGAGCCCAGAGATTTGGCTGGTTGCAGAGCTTAGCGAGCCGTCACCAAGGCCCAGCCCAAAGTTTGGTGAGCTCCGCCTCTGACGCTGCGTCCATTTGGTCTTGATCGCTGCCTCTGTGAAAGTCTCGATCGTTGGGGTGGACGTAAAATCAACAGTATCCGTGCATTCTTTCTTGACCATGGCACCCGTTCGTTGTCCAGCGTTTTGAGATGGGACAAAGGGGCTGACCCCCCGTCTCGACAAGTCGACTTGCGGCATCAGATCGGGAGCAAATGTGAGGGAGGGATCGAATGGCAGCGATGATTTGAACGGCGCAGCAGAGTGACGTGCATGCTCAGGCATGAGAGACTCCTGGTTAGGCATGATTGACGATTGCACCGACCACATTGGCGCCGTTTGTACTGGACTTGGAAGAGCAGGAGCTGGAACCGCAGCGCCCACGGAACTCGGCACCGTGGCGTGTACTTGACTTCGCTGCAAAGCTTCAATCCGGCTGATCAAATCCTGCTCACGCTGATGCGCAGCCGCGAGCTCGGTTCGCAGCCGTTCGAGCTCAGCTCCATTACCTTGAGCATCCTCATTTGTTGACAGCGGAGGCCTCGATGGTGATCGAGCCTTTTCTCCATCATTGAATGTCATCGGAGGATCATCAGCGGTGGGAGCGATGGTGGCACCTCTCTTGGCAATGATCTGCTCCAGGCACGATCCGACCAGCGGATCCTCCTCTGAAAACATAGCAGGAATCACGGTCTGTGACAGTGCCTCAACAGGGGCATCAGGACCAGCGATGACCTCCCATAGACGCCATCCCATTTTTGACATGGCTTTGCACTTGAACTCAAGCTCCTCAAATTGCTCTCTCTTCCTTTGACGTGACAGGAAAGCAGCAGCCCGGTTCTTGACGAGTCGTGCCTCTCTCTTGGTCAAACCGGAAGTGTCCGGGGGAACAAAGAGGCTGGAATGTTTTGCCGATGTGTCAATGACAGGGAAAGGCTTTCCGGCCTCTGTGACTTGAGAAGCTGATGGTGGAGGCCTTCTCTGGTTGGACCTTTTCGGGGAGTTGGGATCCTCTTCCTCCATGTCGAAAGCCGAATCGTCTTGTGGAGTCGGGGCATCATCAGCGCTCTTCTTGACAGCGGCGGAAGCAGCGCTGTTGTTCCTCTTCTTAGTCGTTTTCTTGCTGCCCGAGCTGCTCTTTGGGCCTTTCTGAGCTTCAGAGCCTGGAGATTGTTGCTTGGAAGCACCACTCTCAGAGACGGAAAGCTTTCGCTTTTTCTCCGAGGAGGGGCTCGATACAGAAGTGCCTGGGAGACTGACACTTGCTTGCATCGGAGTCGCCTCGACAACACCAGGGAAGGAGAATCCGTTGAAGAAGGAGGGGCCAGCCTGTTCTTCCTGCTTGATCACAACGCCGGTTGGAAGGAAAGAGGGAGCGGCGAGGGGGGGCTTGCCATCGAGAGCGAGAGAACTGATCGAATGCGATAAGCCAGCCCCATCCGAGGGGGATCGCCACATCTGAGTGTGTGGGATCGCTGCCTCAGGACCGTGGCCTACTCGGAAAGGCATCGAAACGGGGAAGGCTTGGGGTCCGACATTGGACGCTTGGTGCCCGTCAAAGTGCAGGCTGCCCAGGCCAAGATTGACGGCTTGACTGGGAGGCATACCGAAAGGGACGGGGGGGGCCAACGATCCGAGATCGCTGGAGAAGGTGTCGGATGTCTTGAAGGAGGGGATCGATTGAGGAGATTGATTTTGATCATCGGTCGACGGCGAGTCCATCAGACTGAATTCGGACTGCTGCTCTTCGTCTCGCCCCGTGGGATTAGCGAAGAAATCGTGATTCAGGAAGCTGTCAAGCTCGGAGCCGGCTTCAGGTTGGCCGTGGATGTTCATGATGCCGACAGATGGTTTGAAGAAGAAACCTTTGAATGCGGTTTTCCTGAAAGACACGGTACAGAGAGACAAGTGGTAGTCGGAGGGAGAGGGGTGTAGGGGATATATAATTTAGTCAGAGGCGAAGAGGTTGCATGAGACGAAGGACCGAGCAGCAACGAGGCCAAGGAGAGGCAACGGGGACGGAGATAAATGAAAAAGGAGCTTCTCACCTAGTGTTGCGCCGTCTAGATGATCCCGACGGGGCGTTGAGGGCAGGTATGAGACCCGAGTACGCTAAGCCAATCAACAGTCTTTCTGACCAGGAGGCCTAATTTGGCGAGAACAATGAATCGGAGCGGAAGCAACAATGGCCCTATTTGAAGATAGAGGTTCGTGCGTGCGTGGATGCATGCGCGAGGGCGTATTGTGCTCTGAAAAGACAGGAACGACGTCAGTGTCTGCGGCGAGAGAAGTTCGACGATTGGGAGGAGGACGAGGGTGCAGCGGTGGTACTTTGAACGGATCCACGGAAGCAGCAAAACTCACATGGAAGGGCGTTCAGGCAGTAACTTTACAACTGACAGAGGAAGATCACGAGCGCTGTAGAGAACAGGGCCAGACCAGTGTCTGGCGGACCGTGCAACGACGCAGGGGCAAGGGAGAAGATCAGTGTGCAAATTCTAGGCAAAGTGAATGGACCGGGTCTGCGCGTGGGCGCAAGAAAAGGGAAGACATGAAACGAAGGCAAAGGTGCCCTTTTGTGTCGGGTGGGAATGCCGTGTGGGCTCTGTCTCAATACTCACTGATATAGAGGGAGCAAATGAAGGGCGCACGCGCGCTTTTGTGTTGTGAGAAACAAGTGCCGAGGACGTCGTCACCGCCAACTGTGGGACAGGATCGAAGGGGGGGCGCTTGCAGGAGCGTTGCTAGCTCTTGAGGAGACGAGGGTAGAGCGAGAGGGGAGGGAGAGGAAGAGAGTTTGGGTGCCGACCGTATCAGGACTTCAAGTCACTGTGATTGCAGGCAACCGAAATGAGGGGAAGAAGGCACAGAACCTGTCGTGCCGCGATTGTTCGTTCGTTCGTTCGGTCGTAATGGTGCTCGAGCTGAGCTAAATGAAACAGGATGCTCGAACACTCTGCGTTCGCGTTCGCGTTCGGATGATCCGCAAAAGGCGACTGACTGTTTTGAATGTTGATTATAGACCCAGCGACTAGAGCCAAAATTGGTGCAAGTGGTGATAGGAAGACCGTGACCCCGTAAGCTCTTGAATCACGAAGAAACCCTTTTGTTCTCGATGGTGATCCGAAGTGGGATAAGATGCGCAAGTTGGCCAAAAGAAGTTACAAATGTCCCAGGTAAGAGTAGATCGACCAGCTGATCTTGTTCGTTCGTCGTTGCAGAAGGAAAGAAAAGGGGGCGTTGGAAGAGGACAGCTTGCGTTCAACGAATCAAGTTGCCAATGGTGAAGAAAAGCCACAAAGACGAAAGATGGACCGCAGGCCACAGGCTCTCGGTGAAGATTACGAAACAGGGGGGTGGTGGATGGAGGTTGCGTAGCAAGAAGTGGGATGGAGCTCGCAACCAGATGGGATCAGAGGAAGGGCAAGGCTGTTCCCTCTTTGCCTGTCTCGTTCCAAGGTAGGCGAAGGCAAGGGGAACGGCGACAGGGTCGGTCTGTACAAAGGGAAGAAGAAGCACGCCAACCGGGGTGGTCTGCTGCTCGCCGTGTCTCACACTGGCATCTCCCCAGGCGGGCGGACCTCGCTTTGACAGATGCTTCCAGACGCGAGTGGGCTAGATGGACGGCGAGACGCTCTGCACTCTGCCAGTGGCTATGCGCCAGTCGCCAGTCGCCAGTGGGTTTTCTGACGCGCGATCCCGCAGCGTGATTGGAGCGGAGAGGCCGAGGGAGCGGGAGAGAGGGGGATGGAAGGGGGGGCACATGCATTCAAGCCAGAATCGACAAGGGAGGCGAGGGGAGAGGCGAGGCTGTGAGCTTGCAAAATAGGTTCAGATTGAGGTTGGTTCACACACACTGAACTACGACTGGAAAGTGCAGTAAAAGGGGAACCCGGTGGGAAAGACGCGACAAGCGCATGTCGGCAAGTCGAGGTGCATCCTCTCGCCGTCTCGCCGTTCCTCTCGCCGCACGGAACACGTACGGTACGGTACCCATTTACTGGACCAGATCGCGTTGCGCTCTCCACCCACTCGTCGCCATGAGCGTGTGAAGCGAGGGGCATCGGCACACCTAGAAGCGCATCGCCCGAAACGCTAATTGTGCGTGATGCGCTCCCCTTTGTCTGTCTGGGTTTGCTCAGTTGCAGCGGGTGCAAGTCTTCCAGTCAAGCTTTGATTTCAACCGACTCGTTCTTCCAACCAGACCGCACGCAGTCCTCGGTGATGTGAACGGACTCAGTGAAAGAAAATACAGTATTGTGCTCCAAGGTGCAAGGTAAGGTGAGCGAGGTGGACAAGCCAACCCCGGGTCGGCAAAGGTGCAAGCAGAAACTTCCAACGTTGGAATGCCTCGACCAAGTCATCAAGCTGTTCAGCGTCTTATCTGTCACCACCCCTGATTCCCCGATCCTGATTTATCACAGCATCGCTTGAGGGGCCCCTTGGCCTGTCCACAGAGTTGCCTCCGTAGGCCAGCCACTCGAGGACCAGGCCTTGGACGCCACCTTTCACGTCGCGGTGTTGCGGAGTTTGAGCATCGGGCCAAGCCTTTCGAGCCACCTTTATCCCGGGCAACAAAGTCGAGGCCACGAGAAAAGGCAGAATCGCACCTCGCAACCACGGCATCCCAGCCGATCGGGTCAGAAAGGTCAGATCATGTATAGTTCTGCTCTGTGCTTGTACCTGTACGTGGTTGAGCAGCGACGTTGGAATCGTTCCGCCTCCTAAACGCCACGACGTTTGCGCGTTCGTGGGCCCCTTGCATGACCCGGCCTCCATTCCAATCTCTAAACTCTGTCTTCGACATGCGCACGATGTGCAGCCTTGCTCGTCATCAACATACAGAACAGTCAGAAGGTAACAAACTTTTTCGACTCCTCACAGGCAACTCACGCCTTTTCTCGAGACTCAGTGTGCCCTCTTACGCACGATAAAGCAAGTCTCAGACGCGGAACGCCACCAGATGGGGATCCTCGTCGGAACCCCTCTACTCGCACCTTAGTTTTACCCAGTTGCCGCTCGATCTTGATTCTGATACTTTTATATCCAGTGGAAAGGCTGGTCAGAGTGCTTGTGGCGCAGGCAGCCCGGCCATCCTATCCGCCAGGCATAGCGAGTGGTGTTCTGCATTGGCGAAAGGGCACAAGCCAAGCTGGTGTGAGCACGTTGCAAAGCCAGCTAGAAGAATATGAATTAAAGCCAATGCTCAGAGACTACTGTCCGACCAGTACGACGAAGGTTTCATCGACACGGGAGAGGAGGAAAAGGACACTCGAAAGCGGACCCCTTTCCCCTTCACGGAAGACTCTTTTGATGCTGAGACATACTCTGTCATGGCCACTGTGATCCACATGAGAGCGCTCGCTGTCATCGTCGCGGTACAATCAATCTCAGGCAATGATGCAGTATCCAGAAATAGGGTAAAATTTCACATTACAAGGCCTTGCAATCCACGGCACAAGGCACCATAAACCTTTTCGTGACTAATGTTTTATCGAGGCATTAACTTGTCCTCGGTGGGGACAGGGAATGACTTTACTTCTGCTCCTCATCACCAGAGTAGGACGCTCCGTCGCTTGACGAGTCAGCCGAGCCACGACCCATGCCGGCCATCTCGTCGCTGACACAGTTTTGCTTGTTGTTGAGCTTGTAGTTGGAGACAAGGAAGCCCAGCAGAATCGGCGGCGCAGCAAGCACGATTCCGATGATGAGAAGCTTGTGCATGTACTCATTGTAGGCGTCAATGATACCCGTTCGCTCAGGCGTGCCAAGAGGGTAGGTAGTGAGGTAGAATGTAGGTGCTCCATAAATCGCCTGGCGTGTGGCAGCGTCAAGCATGGGCAGGTGCTTGTCCAACAGTCCCGGAAGGACGTTGGTCTGCACAGCTCCAACGAGCGCGGAACCGCAAGCGCCGCCAATCTCGGTGATTAGGAGAACATAAGCAGTGACCGTGGCCACGTCCTGGTGTCGGACACTAACTTGGGCCGCAACCTGAAGAGTGACTCCCAGGAATCCACCACCCAGGCCCTGCAGCACCTGAGGCATGACCACCTGGAAAGTGGACGAGACAGTCTCTCGGTATCGAATCATGAGGCCAATGCCAAGCATGCGGATGACCGAGCCAGTGATCAGCGTCCACTTGTACTGCTTGGATGCAAGCGAGATGAATCCAGCTGCAATGCCGAAGACTGTTAGGCACAGAGACTGGGTGTTGGAGAAGTAGCCCGCATCTGCGTTGTCCCAGTCCTTGACGATCATGACCCAGGTGTAAGCGGGAGTCCACGAGGCATAGAAGCTGAAAAAGTCGAAGAAGCCAATCCAGGTCGCGATGTGGACATCCTTGTTGAGCCTCCATCGTCGGTTGAGGAGGGGGAAGGGAGAGAAGAAGACCTCCCATACTGCAAAGGCGATGAGGAGGACACCGCCAAGAACAAGCATGGCGATGATCCAGCCGGTCTGCCAGCCATCGGTCTGAAGCTTTGCCAGGTTGAGGGGCAGAAGGAGCAAGAGGAAACCAACGCAGATGAGGAAGAGACCGATAAAGTCAATGTCGCTGAAAAAGTGACCGATTGCCGACCAGATGGACATGCTCTTGTACGGATGAGCAGGTACGAGACCCTTGGCCTTGGCCGTGCGTTGGTTGATCGCGAGTGCTAGGATGATGGGAGCAACAGCAACAGGTGCGCAGATGCAGAAGAAGCCCGGGCCCCATCGCCAAGGCTCACCCGTCTTGGATAGGTCGGCAAGGGCCGAGACAATCCTTGGCGCAACGGCAAAGTTGACAATGTAAGGGGTGCTGACCAGACCGATGGCAGCTCCTCGCCACTTGGTGGAGATATAGTCAGCAATGACAATCTGCTGCATGATCTGCACACCAGAGTTACCGATGGCGTAAAGGACGGTACCGGCGATGATGGAACCGGTGTTGGGGGATGCGGCGATGATGATGAAGCCCAGGATCCAGAAAAACACTGCGACCGAGTAGGCTTGGGCCCTGCCAAACACATCGGCAAGCTTGGCGATGGGGAACTTGGCGACAGCAATGAGGACTTGCTGAATGATGTAGATGGCCGTGTACTTGGGGTAGTCGCCCCATGAAGTGGTCGCGTACGAGAGCCAACCCCACATGGTGTTGTTGTCAAGACCGTAGAGGTAAGCGACCAGGCCAATTCCCAGGATACCAGACCAGAGTGTCCATCCAGCGACGGCACGACCAGCCTCGGCGGTCAGGACTCCATTTTGCTTGAACTCGTCAGTCTGAGCGAGCTTGGGATCAAGCTCATCAGCAGGATCGATTCGGTGAGACATGATCGTCTCGATTATGGACGTGTTGGAACGACGCGATGAAGATTGGATGGAAGCCCGGAGGTGGGAGGAGGAGGAAGGATGAGGGAGGGAGGAGGCGAAAGGGGATTGAGAGGAAAAGGCAATGAAGGGCTGCGTGGGGGGAATTAGATTCACAGCTCGCTATCTGATTAATTTATGTTCACGTCCCAGAGGCCAAGGGGGGATAGAATGGTGCCATCGCAAGAGACAGAGAACGGAGGCAGAAAAGAGGGGAAAAAATTGTTTCGCAAGGCAGAAGAGCTGCTTGACTGGCTCCACATGGCAAAGGCTCGCCTCTTAGGGTGATTGCAGCCATGCACAGGAGGAGAGGGCAGCTCGGCAACTGGGACTCTTGATTGGTGGATGCACGCTCAGAGGGCAGCAGCATGTAGAGGCAGGAACGCTGCTTACCATGCGGGAGGAGAAACAGACGGGTGGCTTGAACGCAAGAAGCGGCCGCATTGAATTCGCTCACACTTACACTTACGCTGCACAGCAGAAGAGAGCAAGGCACAGGATGGGATGCGGTGGGATGAATGGTCTTGAAAAGGAAAATGCAAACTGTCAATGTAAGCCTGAGCCAATCGTGTAGCGTCACTGTTGGCTCGCTCGGATCAGATAGGGAAGGTGGATGGAAGAAAAAAATTGTCATGTGCGCGCGGAGCACTAAAGCGCATGAGAAACGCAGGCGAAAGGTCTGAAGAAAAAAGGATGAAAACCAGGTAGAAACCCCGCCCGCAGTGCGAGTTGGGCCGGCATATCCATCCAAGCATTTGAGCAGTCTAAGCGTGAAGCGTGGGCAGGAGCGGGATTATCTGATCCGCCTTGGCTCACACTTATCAGATCAGATCACGTCTCCTCTCTCGCACTCGTTGCGGACAAGTCCGGGACCTTCAACCAGCTCGTCCGCCACCAGGCACAGAATGAACAAGTTGGTCCAACCATACTTCGTCTCGTCCCATGCTCGGCCTGTTCATTTCCACCTCTTTCTTCTGCTGCAGATTCCACATGAATCCTCCCTCGCCCCGAGCGACAAGTCGAGTGCCTTCCCCTCCAATGGTCTGGTCTACTAACGTCACTCTTTCCTTAGCTTGCCCAATCGCACCTTGTCGTGCTTGTCCTGGAGCACCTCATGTACCCGGTCCTGACCCTGCATCTTCCTGCATCGTTCGTTTGAGACCTCGTCGAATCCTTTCACCTCGTCCAGTTGCACCGACACTCGCAAAGTTGCACGCCAAGACTCGTTGTCAGGCACCGCTGTGCCCTTCGCCGACAATAAGAATGTTTGATTCCATCTGCTCTAGCACTCGGCCTCACGGAGCCTCGCACTCGAATGTGGAGCTCTGCCCGTTTCAGTCTGTCTCGAGCCCACCATCTGGAAGTTGATCCATGCGAATGAGGATAGCATCTTCTTACATTGTGCAACCATGATACAGTAGCTACTCAGCTTTCCAGAGCCTTTTCGTTTTCCGCCTCCGCCGCTCGCATGTCGAGCTCTGCTTGAAGCGCCTCGCACTCTTCCCGCAGAGCCGCTCTCTCCGAGTCGAGACTCGCGTAGTTACGCTGCGCGATGCCGTGCTGCCTCTCCAGACGTCCCACCTCCGCCTGCAGCTTTTCCATCCTTTCCACCAGCCCCGTCCTTTCTTCGCTCAGCAGCCGCTCAAATGTGCGCCTCTCCACCATGCCTTGCTCCAAGTCCGCAAATGTCTCTCGGATTTTGGCGCCCAGTGCCTTGGATCGAGCCTGGTAGCCTCCCAGAAGTTTAGCCAGCGTCTTTTCGCCTTTGGCTGCAACCGACGCCAAGTCGGCCATAGCCGCTTGTCTCTTTTCCAGAATGTCCGAGCAGCCCTGGACGATGTCCACCTCCGAGAGTTCAGCACGGTCGACCCAAGTGCCTTTCTTCGAGTTCCAGGCGAAAGAGTCTTCATTTGAGCGTAGTGCTTCCTCAAAAGCACGTAGTCCTTCCTCGTCATCTTCCAAAGCTGCACCCGTCAGTCGTTTGAGTGCCTCGGGCGCTGCCCCAGGGAAACCAAGCGTTGAAGCCAGCTCATTGTGCATAAGCTCTCGTGCTGTGGCCAGAGCTGCGTCCGGAATCGTCGGCAAGGTACTTCGCACATAACCTGCCACTTTGCTACCGGGTAAAGGATGCTCGACCGCATCGTGATGCATCAGCTTCACCATCTCGTCGTCCACTAGGCGCTGAGTCCGATCTTCCACGTCGGATGGTGGAGGTAGGGAAGCAAACATCCGCAGCACGGCGTCGAGATCAAAATTCCTAGGTCGTGGAAGCTCTAGCTGCACAGCTTGACTACGGCGCGCCAGCTCCCTGATGCGCTCCTCTTCTTTGAGCTTCGCAATGCGCGCGTTCCTAATCGTCGCATCCTCAGCCTTGTCCGCATCCTCGGTCTGGTCGACGTTTGGAGCCTCGTCAGCATGATCGTCATCGACAACAATCTCAAAGTCGTTCTTGGGAGCTGGCAGGCTTTGCAAGCCAAATTTGAGATGATTTCGCGCTGCAACCATTTGAAGTTTTGCTTGGCGAGGAGTTCCTCCCACTGAGCTCCGGCCATCGTCAGCATTCAACCCTAAATCGTCGCGCTGAGGAGTGCGCAAAGGTGTGCGCCCTATGTCGCTCCTTGATGTGCCAAGGGCCCTCAGAGGGGTAGCAGTGGGATCAGCGCCGCGACCATGCGCAGGAGTCAAGAGGGGATTGGGTGTCTGTGTCGGGGTGCGACTAGGCATTGCGCTAATCGGGCCTGCCCGTTCTTCAAGCGGTACGTTTGCATCACCAAGCAGCGGCGTCTGGGTCGTTGTCATGTGACGCAGGTTGCGCGCTTCACGCATCACAACATCGTCTGTGAAAGGTAGGGTTGAAAGGCGTAAGCGACGGTGATCTCAGAGAAGCAGACTCTCAGTCGGCAATTCACTTACCTTCTGGTGCGGTTGCAGGAGTGCGCGCGTTCTTCACCTGGTCCAGGCCCGAATAGTCGCCGAGCAGTCCCCCCGTCGCCTCATTTGATGCGTCCTGCACCAAGTTCCTTGCCCTCTCGCCCGCCTGACCCATCTTGACAATCTCTTCGAGCTCGGCCTCTCCAACTTGTGCGGCGGGGAGGTTCAGCTTCCTCCTCTTGGAGATCTGCTCCGCTTCCTTGAGCTTTCGAATCTGCTCTTCGTTTTTACTTGACTGTGCCTGACGCGATGCTTGGTTCTTGTCCTCTGCCTCGCGCTGCCGCTTCTTTCTCTGAGCCTCTTCCTCGGCAGCGTTCTTGTTCTCGAGCTGCTTCATGGTCTTGCCAACGGGCGCACGGTAGGAGCGGGACATTTCCTCAGTCGTATCGTAGAATCCTGCCGCTGGCTTCTTTTCGAACGGGATCTCTGCGTTGTAGTCCATCCCCTTTTTCTTCGTTTTCGGCTTTACCCTATGGTGGTAGAGCCAGGTACACGTAGCGAAGAGACGATGACGAAGGTCAGTATGAGGCTTTTCGCATTTTGATGATGGACTCGAGGGTCAATTGAGCACTTACACTATACCCGCTGCTTTGAGCTCCCTTCTCTTCTGAAGCATGGCCAGTCTACGTGCCTCTTCAAGGGCTCGTTCACGTGCCTTCCGCTTGGCCTTCTTGCCTTGCGTATTGGCTAGACGAGCTCGGGCTTCGGAAAGCATTTCCTTTTCATCTTCGTCCATGTCGATGGGGTCGGGTCGAGCTGGTTTAGTCTCCGGATCGGGGTCGATCTCGCCTGGCCTGAGCTTTCGAACGTCATCTGCGCTCGGAGCAGCTTCACCGGTACCTGTGAGGCCAAGTTGAGAGGCACCGGCCTCTTCGTTCTCCCGAGCTTCAGCCTCGTCGAGAAGCTTCTGATACCGCTCAAGGCATTGATTGGCGGTCCTCCCCACGATTGGAGCGATGGTGCGCCATTGTGTGGGCATCAGCTTCGCCAGGTGTAAGAGCTTCTCATCCTCTTCCTTCGACCATTCCGTCTTCTTGATGGATGGATCAAGCCACTCGTACCATCGCGCTTTGCATTGCTTCGGGGTCTTCCTCACGAGAAGAGACGAGATTCGGGCCCATTGCTGTAGATTTTCAAAGACGATGGAAGGGTCAGTACCCTCCGTACGCTAGGCGCTGATTGCGACAAGGACTTACATTTTTCCCGTACTTGGAGATGGCAGCCTTCAGGATCTCGTCCTCGGTCTGCTCGTTCGGTGGATGGGGTAAGATGAGATAAAAAGCGCATGTCAGTCGACTTGATTGAGACAAAGAGTATTCAGGATCCTCCGTAAGCACTCACGTTCTTCCAGACACCACCTTTGATCACGACTCGGACCATGATGGCGATTCTGCAGCACGTCGACTGGGTTGAATGCGTGAGACGTTCGGCAGAGTAGGTGAGTGTCCCGGGGAGTGATCGATCTAGCTAAGAAACTTGGCTAGACGGTGGCCGGATGGGGAGAGAAGGGCTAAGTCTCTTCAGTGACGACCGCTGCTCCTGAAGGTATGACTGCTCCAACGGCTCCTTTTGTGGTGTGTGATGAGAGAGTCGACGGCGAATGGGTGTTGGTTGTTTGACAGAAACATCGCAGAACTTGAACACGCTCGACTTTGTCATTTGCGACTCAGCCAAAGAAGAGCTCCCTTTCGGATCCGAAGAGGACGCGTCTTTTCTGTTCAGGGTCCACGCCATGAGGGCCGTGACCAGAATTTGGCCGGTGCAGTCAGTCGTATTCCACTGTGCCTCTGCGTATCCAGGCCAGTATGCAAACCAACTGAGGGCAAGGGAAGCCATTTGCGCGGTGCTCCGAGTGCCTATTGCTCTCCTCGGAGCTCAGAGCGTAGGAACTTGACCAAAAGGCAGAGTACCAACGTACAGTTGTTTGCAGCCCAGCATCAACTTGGGATGGGGACCCAGTGGCCAGATCCTCCATTCATTTGAAAAAATGGAGTTCAGGGTGTCCCTCTTCATTGCTTAAGCAATGACTGGTGTGACCATGACATGTCTGTCAATGCACATGTGACTGACATAAGCCCGTTCACGCGAAAAGGTGAATATCCCCGGTTCTAGGAATCAGTCTGAGGATTTGGTTGGGAAAGCGTGGAGGTATGCAAATTTAAGTTACCACATTTTGCCTGACATAGGGACAAAGCATAATTTGCTCTCAATATAACAACTCAAAGGCTTCATGCCAACGGAAACAAAAACTCTTAATTTTGCCCCCAAGTAAGTTCAGCTCGCCTTTTCATTGTAGCGTTTCTACGCAGAAGTGGTTAGTTATCTTCCCCCAATGTTGTTCTGGAAGGTGGGAGAAAAAGACAGGACTTTTAAGTAACTGTAGTTGAGCTTACACAGTAGGCCAATTCATGCAGATCAAAAATTGACAAATAGTTTGACTTTTAAATGAGCTGCCAGTTCCTCAGGTGGCATCTATCAATTAGAAAAGAAAGATGGGTGACCTGACTTGCTGGAGATTTGTCAGTCATAATCTTCACATTTAACAAGTCACTTGCAATGGAGATGTAGCGTGACGCCTTAAAGAAGCTGTGAACATCAACCTCTGACATGACTATCAACTTCCTTAACAGCGCAGAGCCCTCTCTCCATCTTAGTCTCCTTAGAGTCACATGGATGAAAGAGCAATGTTGTCTATTTTAACAGCACACTTACTCAGGTACATAAGATTGCTTGCGTAGCACCTAAATCAAATTTTGGAACATGATTTTCCAACTCATGTATTATTTGTGAAGACATCCACGTATCTTCGTGATTAAAAAGCCTTCTTTCGATGCAGCTCGATTAAAATATACACATAATCCTTGAACTTAAATATATGTAACACCAAAAAGATAACAGTTTTTTACCTGGAAAGCCCACGGTCAAATTCAGGTATGAGGCAGCAAATGGGCTGTTTGTAGCGTTTACTCCAGAAAGCGTGCCATTTAATACGAGACTCCTGTATTCTTTGCGCTGGACATGCTGGGGTCACAACGAGGCAAGAAGCGACAGATAAGCAGTCCCGATGGTGAGAGCTGACTTCACCCCGAGTCTCCCGGGTCATCTTTCAATTTGGAAAGTCGGCCTGTATGATAAATGCAGTACGGATCAGCTGCGCGGAATGGTTAGATGGGTACGTATGGTTATATTAGCAATGCGAGAAAGACCCTTCCATCAACGGGCAAGATGGCCGAGTGGTCTAAGGCGTAGCATTAAGGAAGATACCTCGAGCAAGCGAGGGTACCTGCTATCTTCGGGCGTGGGTTCGAATCCCACTCTTGTCATGGTTTTTTTCTTTGGCCAGGCAGTGTGACGACATGTTGTATGTCGGGGAGACAAACCTTTTTTTTATTGCCTTTGCCGGTCTTGTAGAAAGGCGACACCACTCTCAAAGTGATCTGGCTGCCTGTCACAAACGCTTCTCGCAATTGAAGGCGGCGGCTGCCTCAGATTGCGACGAGAGTGTTGTTGCATGGTTGCTGGTTTGCCGTATCAAGTTAGTCGCGTCCAGAAGGAACGCAAACACTGCCTCCACATGTGCAAGGTGGTTTGCTCAAGTATGTTGTTTTACTACCATACCTCACGATCTGTAGTCGACATGGATCCCCTAATCCGGAAAGCGTTGTCGAGTCTCCTCGGCGAAGGTGAGGAGGTCGTAAGGGCGGATCATCTCTCTGATTTGTGGGCTGGATATGGGCACATCTACCGCATTCACATAGAGGATGCTTCGAGGAGCCGTCGGTTCACTCGCATACTTAAGTCTATCACTCCTCCGATTCCATCTCAAGATGACGATCCCGATGAAGGTCACAAGAGGAAGGTGCTATCGTACCGGATCGAGTCAAATTTCTATCGAAATTTCTCTAAAAAGCTCAGGCACGAGGACAAGGGCCTCGATGATCAAGCAAACGTGCCCCGCATGTACGGGTCTGTGCTCGTTCCCAACGGCGACGGTAATTCATCAGGAGAACTTCAGGTACTTCTTCTCGAAGATCTTTCGATCAACTTCCCAATATTGACCGAGCGGCGCGGGAGATTAGATCACGATCAAGTAGTCAAAGCGATAGGCTGGCTTGCCAAGTTCCACGCTGCCTTCTGGAATGTCGAGGACCACCGAGACCTGCCGATCCAAGATTGGTGTCCGTCGCCCATCGAGGCCTGGAAGGACAGATGGATGGGCGAAGGCCTCTGGCAACAAGGAGGCTATAGCTATTTGTCGACTCGCACCTCAGAGCTCGAATCTGTCCACCCTGAACACGACGAGTGGGGTGCATTGGGCCTGCATGCAAATAGCGAGCTTCCAGAAGCTCTGGATTGGTGGCTCAACCAACCAGAAGATCGCACGAGACTGAGCCTGATTCACGGAGATGTCAAGGCAGCGAACATGGCCTTCTCTCAGTCAAAGGCGTGCAATCTTGCCATGGCCATGTACGATTTCCAATACGTTGGAAAGGGGCTTGGTGTTCAGGATCTTGCCAAGTTCCTCACCACTTCGATTCCCGCGCATTATCTCGCGGAAAAGGGAGGTGAAGAGCAGCTACTTCGACTCTATCACGATGAACTTGTGCAGTCTCTGCCGCAGGGCCACCGGTATCCGTTTGACGAATTGATGCAAGACTGGGAGGTTGCACTCGTTTCGTGGGTTCGTTTCCTCGCCGGCTGGTCAGGAGGTTTCTGGGGGAACGTTGACTGGCTGCAGGACAGAGCACGAGGTCTGTTGGTGAATCCAGCATGGAGAGACAAAATCATTCTCAGGTGGCAAGGGCGACGCGGAATTCACACAGGAAACTGAATCGAATAGAACCATGATGCAATAACACTGTGATTTTCGCCGAATGACTGGATTAAAGTATGTGGGGAATGATAGCGCGGGACTGGGTTCTGTGCGATTGACAAGCTCAGTCCTTTCTCTTCTTCTTTTTTGGTCGCTCCTCGTCGCTGCCATCACCACCTTCACCCTCATCGCTGGAAGCCTCGGATGGAGAGCCTCCATCGGAATCAGAATCGGCCCGGAAGTCACCATCCTCTGTAAGAGGTTGAAAGAGAACGAAAGACCGAGTCGCAAAGGAAGTGTTAGTTCTGCTCGAGATTCAGAGTAGGGATGCATGACAAATTTCAACGTACCTTCGCTGTCTTCATCGTCATCTCCTCCTCCACCGGCTACGTCCTCCATGTCTTCATCGTCATCGCTCAAAAGGCCAGCTGCCGCAGCAGCAGCGATTCCGACGGTTTCTTCTGCCATCTCGTTCTTGACGCGAACCTTGCGTTCACCGAGGTGGGCTTTGAGACGGTCAAGTTCCTCCCTAGAGATGCTTTGGAAGGTATGTTCGGCACCACTCTTGGTCATCACGCGCAGGTCAAAGGTCTTTGACGACGCGACGGCACCTCCGACTCGACTCAGGACCGCCTGGTGAATCTCAGAATACGGCACGTAGACAGGTTGCTTGGAAACCCAAAGGAGGCTCTTCTCGAGCGGATAGAGGTTGCCGTCAGTCGCCTTGACGTTACACTTGATGGATGTGTGACCACTTGAGGACTCAAACTCGCCGGGTGTATGAACCTTCTGCCCTGAAAGGACCTTAAAGAGGTTGGTAACAATTCGGAAGGTGGGTTCTTCGTACCGCTTCTTGAGCTTTCCGTCGTATGTCTCTTGCAAGGCTTGTTCATCGAGGTTGAGCTCAGCGTCCATCTCCTCCTCGCGCGGGAACTGGAGAACGAGGTATGGGTATCGTGTCTGACCTTGACGGATGGGAGGGTCTAGACCAATGACGAGCATGACATGAATCTCGTCCGATTTGGGAAGCAGGAAGAGCTTGTTCATGGAACTGTAAAGGATCTTGTAGTCGTAGGTCTTGCCGCGAAGACGGATGAAGGTGGAGAAAACATCGATATCGTAACGGCCACGCGGAGTCAATACGAGAACTTCCTTGAACACGACGATCGAGTCTCCCGCAACCTGACCAATATCGGCCTTGGACTTGAGACCTTCGTGGAAAGCCTCTGCGGCTGTTTCCATGTCAGCATCTTCGCCGGCGTTGCTTGCGGCGTCGCTGCCATCTTCCTTGGACGCTGTTCCGGGGATGTAGAGACGCATCTCAACCAGTTGGTCTCCCTTGCCCTTCTTGGACCTGCTTGATGCGGAGCGGCCATCAGAGGCGCCGGTGTTGGAGCCGGGCTGTTGCTCCTCTGGGTTGATGAATTCTAGCGAGACTTCAGTCTTTGCAATGTTGCTGTTGGCGAGATGTGAGAGGGGAAGCTCGAATGCGAGCTTGTCTCTGACGAGGAACTGAACGTCCGTGTTACTGATGGCAGCCTTGCCCCAGTTCCAGCCTCGAGTGGATACCTCCTTGGTGTCGAGCGGCTTGTTGAAAAACTGACGGATATTCTGAGAAAGCTTGTCAAAGTCGTCGCGAAGGAAGCCATCGAATGTAGCTCGGCGAGGGTTGGGCTGGGCAGGATGGGGGCTTTCCCTGTCGCGATTGAGGGCAATACAAAGCTGGTAGTTGCGGGCAACACGGACCCACTGGAAGGATGACATGTGGTCGGCAGGGATGGTGATCGTGGTTCCCTCACCCGAGAGAGCCTTCCAGCCTAGGCCACCCTGGGACATTCGCAGTTTACCAGGGGTAGAGTCAAGACCGTGGAAGACATTGTCCCACTGAGCTGGGGCAGACATGGCGGGCGACGAAGCTATGTAGCCAGTTGACGATGATGCGGGGAATGATGACAGTGGCGGCGCGGGAAGAAGGGATGGCTTTGCGCTGCGCTGCTCCAAGATGGAAAAGAAAATGCGCAGCTCACCAACTTGGCTGTCGCCGTCAAAGACAGAGAGGCCGCGACGCGTGACGCGGGTGGGTTGGCTGAGTGTCTGTCGGCATGGGCTTTCTGCTCACAAATCATGACTAAGCTCTTCAGCCAGCTAGAATGAAAAAGAAGTTGGCCCGAGCGACGGGAATTCTGGACAGGCGCCAACAAAGGGCGGAAAGAGCACGAGGGAGGCGCTGAGAAGCAGACAGGCAGACAGACACAATGCAGTCCATCGTCACAGGCAGACGGTCAAACGCCCGCCAACAGCCAGGCGCCGCCGCACAGCCCTCCCCCGAAAGCGAACCGAAGCGAGGCGCAGCCAGCCAGCCCAGCCCAGCCCACCCAGCTTGCCTTGCCAGCCTAGCCAGCCTGTTCAGCCTGGACAGGCTGAACAGGCTGAACAGGCTGAACAGACAGACAAGCGACCCCGACCCTGACGCCAGAATGTCAACCTCCAATCTCCCCTCCTTTTCCCTTCCCGACAAACAAGCCCTCGTTCTCTCATCTCGATTTCCCAAGCCATTTCTCCCACCTCAACCCCCTCCAAAGCAGCAAGCTTCTCACCCGAGATGAGTAGGTTCGTCCGACCATCCAAGTATAGACACGTCTACCCCAGCCCCGCCAAGAAGGAGGCCAGCTACGAGAACATCAAGGTCTCCAACAATGCATGGGACACCAACCTCGTGGTCGCCAACGGAAAATACATTTCCATCAACTGGCAGGCCTCCGGTGGTGGAGCTTTTGCCATTCTGCCCACCAACCGTCCTGGAAAGCTTCCAGACATCTACCCTCTGTGCCGCGGCCACACCGCAGTCGTCCTGGACACCGCATTCAGCCCCTTTGACGACAACTTTGTCGCCAGTGCAAGCGATGACGGAACCGTAGGTCTCTGGAAGTTCAATGACTCTGAATTTGACCAGCTCGACTGGACAGACAAGGAGCGCGAACGTAACGGCGGCGTCAAGGACTTCCAGCCTCTCGCACGCATCTCGGGTGGTGGTCGAAAGGTCGGCCAGGTCGCATTCCACCCTACAGCTTCCAATGTTCTTGCCGCTGCAACCGGTGATCACGTCATCAAGCTCTTCGATATCACCAACGCCAGCAGTGCTCCCTCCTCGCCCTCCATTGCTCTTCGAGGCTTCACCGACTCTATCCAATCCTTGGACTTTGACTGGACCGGCACAACCATCATTGCCACTTGCAGGGACAGAAAGATTCGCACTTTTGACCCGCGACAGGGAGAAAACCCAGTCCAGGTCGCTGAGAGTCATGGTGGTGTCAAAGGTGCCCGTGTTATCTGGTGCGGTGACAAGGACAGAGCCATCTCGACAGGTTTCAGCAAAATGTCGGACAGGCAAATGTTCCTGTGGGATACCAAAAACCTCAGTGCCGGACCCCTGAGTGAGCTAGCAATTCGTGTCTCATTGATGCTGCAAGTGCCTTGTCGCTGACCAACTCTGTTCTCTCCCTCAGAATCGATTACTTTGGACTCCAGCAGCGGCATCATCATGCCTTTCTGGTCTGACAACAACATTGTTTTCCTCGGAGGAAAGGGTGATGGAAACATTCGCTGTACGTCGTCGTTCCGCGCATGACACACATACAGAGTTGCTCTTCAGGCATCTTTGCTTACATTCGCTTGGTTCATCCCACAGACTACGAGCTCGAGTCGGACGAGCTTCATTATCTAACAGAGTCCAAGTCGTCCGACCCCCAGCGAGGTCTCGCATTTGTCGGAAGGAGATTCCTCAACACGGACGAGAATGAGATCGCCAGGGCTTATAAAGTTACAGGTTCAATGGTCCAACCTGTCTCTTTCCACGTGCCTCGACGAGCAGAAAATTTCCAGGCGGATATTTTCCCTCCCGCGCCAAGTGCTGTCCCAGCTCTCAGTGCTCAAGAGTTCTTTAACGGAAAGCGTGCACCGAGGAATCTTGTTGATCTCGAAAACGGAAAGGTGCTCAGCGGTGGTAGCGTACCCTCGGCCGCTGCCCCGCCATCGGCCACCAAGACAGCTTCGGCGCCTGCACCTGCACCTGCACCTGCATCTGCACCCGCGCCTGCTGCTGCGCCTGTATCGGCCCCCGTCTCGACGCCGACTCCAGCAGCGACAACGCCTGCGCCTGCCGCCGCCGCAACCCCGACTCCGGCTTCCCCCAAGAAGAGCCCAGTCAAAGCTACATTCGAACGAAGCGAGGCGAAGAGCACATTCGCTGCGCTCAGGGACAACAGCATCCCAGCCTCTTCGAACGGCACCAGCAACGGAGCCACGCCAAACTCGGAAGTGAGTACAGCCACGTGCTTTGAATCAGTTCCGTCGATGAGTGAGAAACCAAAGACATGTTTTTGCGAACCTGATTTCGTCTTTTCCAGTTGACCGAGCAAATCGAAAAGCTCAAGCTTCAGATCAAGGACAGGGATACGAGGATCCGAGAGCTGGAGCTTGAGAACGAACAGTGAGTGAGGGTCGCTTTTGCGGCATGCTAGAAGTCTACAAAAGCGCAAATTGATGCTGACCGCCTTTGCCTATAAATTCATTTTATGCTCCACAGGCTCAAGACTAACCAAGCCAAGGCCAGAGAGGCTTTGTTGAGCTCTTTCTGAGTAAAGAATACAGTACATGTACAGGACAGTACTGTGCAAGAGTTCTGTACAATGATTCCCTAGAGTGTCACCCGAGAATCCTTGCGCTTACAAATCCCACACACAAATACATCATGGATCGGAAAAGCACACATCAATGGACTGTGAACAGGTGAGAGACGAACAAGGCAATCAAATCGACTAGGGCGCTTCAGCTACAAAGAATCGTTCTCGATATGTGCGTAGCTCTGGAAAATTTCTGAGTGTCAGACACGCTTGTGGCTACTCAATCCTATTTTGAGGTAAGACTTACCAGCGATGGAGCCTCGAATGTCGTCCAAAGCCCTGTATCAAATTGATGAGAGTTAGCAGACCTCGAGTCGGCGAGTTGAACATGGCTTTGATTATCACGTACCTGTGCGATCCTTTGCCCCCGCTCCAGACTGCATCGCCGCCGTACCAGCGCCTCACGAGCTCCTTGATCGAAGAAACGTCAACGATACGGTAATGTAGATGCTCGATTAGCTGTCAAAGGCCGGATAGCCAGGATGAGTCTCACAAAAATTTGTTTTCAATGTGTTGAGCTCCCATACTTACCTCAGGCATCTCTTTGGCCAGAAAGGCCTTGTCGGCGTGGACCGAGTTGCCTGCCAGGCAGGCAGTGCCTCGGTGCGGGACACGATCCCGTATGTAAGTGAGCACAGCCGCTCGGACCTGTTCATGCTCAAACGATCGTTGCGGATCCTGACAAGCCGCTGTAAGGCCCGAGGCACCGTGTTGCTGAGTCTTTGCAACACGAAAGCCATGACAGCGAAAGGGTCACGTTGAGAAAAAGTCAAGTCCAAGTCCATGCGCAGCAGCGGAGATCAATGAGTGTAGTCTTTACTCACGCACCTTGAACCAGTGAAGAAGTGAAGAGATTTGAGTCAGTTACGCCTTTTCCTACACCAAAAGTTGAGGATGTCGGGCACTCACCATGGCCCCATGGCATCGAGGTGCTCTTTGCTGGTGCGAATCACGTAGCTGACACCTTCATCGAGTTCGTTGAGCTGGCCATCGGTGACGATGCAGGCTACTTCCAAAAGACGCTCCTTGTTGACATCAAGACCAGTCATCCTTGTAGTTGTGATATTGTTTCAATCAACTTGCTTTGCGTCACCTGCATTCGATCTGACTCTGACAGGAACCACTTACTCGCAATCGATCCAAACTAGAGGCCCCTGGGTGGCGTCCAACTTCTTGGGCGGCGCGGGAGGGGGAATCGAGCTCAATTCCATTTTGGGCCTCGTGCCAAATACGATACGCCAAAGCCAACTTGAATGGAAACGAAACTGGTGAGCCTGAGCAAACGAAGTGCTCCTTTTCGTTTGAAGGTTGGGACCTAGTGTTAGTGGCCACTGAAGTCTTGGTCCTAGCCGGGTGCAGCTGACCTGCCGAAACGCGCTCAAGACCCGGTGTGACTGCACTTTGAACAGCTCGTGGACCGTGAGGGCTAGAATGAAGCTTGGACAAGATGTTGTCGACCAGTGTAGGTCGTACGAGCACGGATGATGTGGTCCGTGAGCAACGCAACCGTGCGCTTCAGGGTCGCGTTTTCCCCTTTACCGTTTTTTTTTTTTTTTTTTTTTTTTTTTTCGCGTCGGGCGGCTTGTTTGTATCCTTTACCGAGAACCGAGAAACTGGCCCGACAGCTGGTTGATACTGTAAGATTTATCATCGAAAGCACAAAGATCATTACTTTACTATCCTAAAATTCTACCATGCTTTGATTGAACGTAGATCAATTTCACCTTCTTAAAGGTGCATACGAAAGGTCACCCTGTAGATCCTCTTGCCTGGCCCTCTAGGCCGGGTCATGACTGAGGATCACCATTCCGTGCCATGCCGAAACTTGGGTCGGAGGGGTGAACAGGAAGAGCATCCTTGAACTCGCTCGTGGTATCGACACTTGGCCGAATCACAGCGGCATCCACTGGTTTTCCAGCCTGAATGATTGGCCCTGTTGCACCTTGTACCGTCTGAGCCCCCTGAATGGCCGAGCTGGTGCTTTTCCCGCCTTTGTCCTGAGAGCTCTCGTTACTTTCATCCTTTCCGTCTTCTGCGGTCTCAGGGCGAAGTTTGCTTGCACCATTTCCGTTGGTCGCAGAAGCTTTCCCTGGGTGAGTTGCTTCGTCGATCTCTTCAAGACCTCGTTCAAGTGCTGGAAGTGACGTGCCTTCGCCCAGAATTTGTACCTCAACACCACCACTAAGGGAAGGATATTCCCAGCGCAGCTGAAACAATAAACAAAGCGAGCAAGATGTCAGCATTTGAGGCCCTCTGCTCAACTAAACCACCTTCAACCAATACCTACAGTTCCGTCCACTCTCAAGATTCCACGGCGCTCGTAAGACGTCTTGCCCACCACGTAGGGCTTGAGGCGAAGCCAAGCGACTCGGAGTTTTGTTGCCAACACGTCTCGATTCGCCTTGAGTGCTGCCATGCCTTCGGGTTCCCAGTCTTCCAAGGATTGGGTGTCATCTTTATGTTTGCCAAGCTTGCTGCCGATGCGACTCCCAACGCTGCGTTTCTTGAAATCAGGAACAGAGGAATAGAGCTTTGCCAGTGTCCTGGTGGCATCTTCGTATTGTGATACGACTCCCAAATAGGCCATGCGGTAGCGCTCGTACGATTCGAGATCCTTTTGCACATCGTTCTCGCTCGGATCAGGTGGCAAGTATGCAAACTCACGATCCAGGTCGCCGTGCATGGTCGTCTTCGGAAGTCGATCCGCGGGTACGTATTCAGCAAGCTCCTCTACCTTCCACGTTAGTCGGATCTTGTCGCGCACAACCGGATCGAGGAGGGGCCGAAGGATAGACCAGATGGGCTTGAAGATCCATGGCGCGCCATGGACATAGACTCTCGAGAGCGTTTCTGGATAGAAGCTCTCCATGGTCTTGGCCATGAAAAGAACGATGCCCCAATCCATGTTGCGCAAGCCAAAGTTGTTCAGGTTGAAGATGACAACCTTACGCTCCACGGGCGGAGGCATCATCATGGAGAGGCATTCTTGCAAGAAGATGACACCTTTCTTGAGCTCTTCAGCCGTCTGGTTTGAACTGTAGTGAGATCCGACCTCGATGATGTAAACAGGCTCTCCAGTTGGAGTGGCACCGACAATGTAGCTGATCCCGTTTCTAAAGATGTTCATGCCGCCGACGGTTTTTGTCAAGCCAAGTTCGGAGTCTTTAAGCAGCTGTGAGACATTGTTTCTGTTTCCGAGAAGCGCCAAGGTCATGGAGGGCATCAGCATTTGAGATTTGGGAGTTGGGACGGAAAGAGGATGAATGGTATGGGACTTACTGCAAGCGAAAGGCGCAGGTGCTTCCGATAGCTGATAGCGCTCGATCGACATCCCATTTCCTGGCTCGAAGGAACCTGAGCATGACAGCATCTGGATGGTCTCCCTAGAAGAGTGAAGAGGTTGGTGAGAAAGCGACCAGCTGGTGTGAAAGTGGGGATTGACACTCACCTTGACCATTCCCCAGAACTCTCTCTTCAACGCAGCACCACCATGAGTACGAAGGAAGGCCTCAAGGTCCTTGTTCTCCTCGAGAGACCTGAGGTGATCCTTGAGCCTGTCGTCCTGAGGTGGTAGCGCTTCGTTGGTAGACGGGTAGTCTGCTGGTGCGTTGCCATAGACTTTGTCATTGGAAGCGGAAGCGGAAGAGGAGGCGGAGTAGGGCTCGTTGGGCTGTCCCTTGAGAGCCCTGTCGGCAGATGAAGTGGCGCCGGAAGAAGCGGACGTTTGACAGAGACGAAGGAAGCGACGCCACAGCTTGAAGAGGGCCTGGGACTGAGAAGCTGACAAGTTGCCCCGAAAACCGGGTTGGCTGTAGTAAAAGTCGGATGCCGGTTCCATGATGTGGGTCGCTGAGAGGGGAGAGAATAAGATTGTACGGAATTGGAGCTCGGGCGGATGAGGCGACCGTGGAATGAATCGAGTTGAAAGAGGCTTGAGCGTCTGCCCGAGACGCTAACAGACCCTACTCGGAGGAAGCAGGACGCTGCTGCGAGAGGCGACTGGGCGTATACAATGTCAGACAAATAAAGACCAAGAGCTGGCCCAAGAGTAGGAGAATAAGGATAAGAAGGAGACAATGTTGGAGAAGGGGAGGGTGACAGACTCGAGTGAAACGAGGAAAGGAAGGATGAGCGAAGAGCCAGTCAGTCAGGTTTCGTGTGCATCGGGCTGGGCCGCCAGAACACAGAATGCAGAACGCGACTCAAGCAACTGAACGCTGAACTTGTATGTGTGAGCCAGGGCCAGGCAAAGAGAGAGGCGAGCCAAAAGACGCGGGTGAAAAGGCAGCCGGGGCTGTTGCCGAGAGGTAGGCAACGCAGGCAAAGCAGGCGAGGCAGCAGAGGCTTCGCCTTCATGCAGGCGCAGTAAGGCTTCCTTTTCCTGAGCGTGGGGCACCTGGGGGACGTGGAGGGGGCGAAATAAAGAACGAGCCATTGGGTCTCTGCGCTTCCAAACCAAAAAGAAGTCAGCGTGGAGAAGAGTCGGACTATGCCGACACAGATTGTGACTTGGCAACACAGACCGATATACTGCTCTTCTCTCTTCTTTGTTCTTTCTCATTCTCGTGCTAGATTCAAGGGTCTGGTGCCATCAGACTTTCATAAACAGACGAGAATGACCCAAAGGGAAGGGAAGGAGAGGAGGAGGGGAAGGGAAAGGGGAAGACGCTCACGGAGTCGGCCCGAAAATGGAGCTTTGGCTCACGCCCCTCTCCGTCTCCATGCCGGGAGGGCGGGTCTTCCCTGTTTGTAGGAAGGCCCGACATGTGTGTGGACAGGGACGCAGGGACGGGAAGCAATTCATATCACAATGGCTTGCTTCTGTCTTTCTCCGGCTGACTCGGCGGCAGAGGAGCCCGGAAAAGCGCCAACTGCAGGCTGACTCGCCTGGGAGACGTGGCTTATCGGCCGGGAAACCTCTCCGGACCAGGCCAAGATTCAAAGCCAAGCCACCGACGACAGATTGAAATGTGGCCCGACCTGACCACACGACGTCGAAGCCGACCGACGCTCGGCCAGGGCCAATCCGAAGCCGGAATCGGCTGCTTCCAAAAAAGCCAAACGAAGCACAGACAGCTTCCTTGAACCTTTTCAACATTCTGCCACACGCACTGCCCAGCTCAGCCCATTCCGGCCCGGAAACATAAACTTACTCCTTCCATTCGCTCCCTTTTGCAACTCATTCTCTCACCACAGGTCACCCCGTCCGTGGCGACCATGTCCACCGCACAAGCACTGGCAAGGACGCAACTACGCTACGTCAAGCGCGTCCTCTCCTCCACACCGGTCGTCGCAGAGTCGTCTCGTCTGATCCACTCATGCCATCCAGCACGCAGCGCCTGGCCCGTGGGCTGGGCTGGGCATGAAGAGGACGATGCAGAGTCCAGCCACCGCACGAGGGCTGGACCGTCTTCGTCCAGCGCTACTTCCGAAGCGAGCTCATCCTCATCTTCCTCTTCTCTCGCTCGGAGCATCCGAGACGGTGTCGTCGGATCGGCCTACTCGAGGAGCCGCGCCGGACCCGCCATGGAAGATCAACCAAATTTGTCAAGACCGCCCAAGCAGACTTCTGAGACGCACCACTCATCACTAGACCCGTCATCTGGCTCCTCTCAACCTCAAGGCGCAAGCCCTGATGCAAAGCCCGAACAGAGGCAGAGGCAGGTATCCAAGCTTCCGCCACCTCCCCGCAGAAAGACAGTGGCGTATTTGCAAAAGATGAAGGATGATGGCATACCAATGTAAGTGTAAAACGTTTGGTCTCTGATCGTGCTGTCAACCAATGAGCTCAAACCTGACTTCGACATCTATCATCACGCGATCAACTAGAGCTTGTTTGACCGCGTACGATTATCCCACTGCGCTCTCAATCCGATACGCAGACGTGGATCTTTGCTTGATCGGTGATTCGCTAGCAAATGTCGCGCTCGGCCATTCGACAACGCAGCCACTCTCTCTCGATGCTATCATTCATCACAGTCAGGCGGTTCAGCGTGGGCTCAGATCCTCGACACTGCTTGCCGCTCCTGCAAGCCCAGCAGCCCCTCTCGTCATCGCCGACATGCCATTTGGAACTTTCGTCTCATCGACAGAAAAGGCGATCGAAAATGTCATCAGGATCATGCAAGAGACCGGCGTGGATGGCGTCAAGATTGAAGGCTCAGAAGAAGTCATTCCGCTTATTCGTCGGCTGACCAGCTTTGGCATACCTGTAATGGGACATATCGGGCTTCAACCGCAGCGCGTCGGCTCTACTTCGGGCTACCGAGTACAGGGAAAGTCAGCGCAACAGGCCAAGGATATCTTTGAGGTTGCCAAAAAGCTCCAAGAGGCTGGTTGCTTCTCCATGGTGCTCGAATGCGTCCCTAGCAAGCTGGCCCGGTTCATCAGCGAAAGGGTTGACATTCCTACGATTGGTATTGGAGCTGGATCCGGCACCGACGGGCAGATCCTGGTAATGAGCGACATGTTGGGTGAGCTAACGAGTCCCGCCCATGTCCTCGCGGGTCTTCAAGATGCGGAGGGTGCTGCACCAGACGGTTCGTTTGCGCCTCAACCTCACGTCGAGGCTCCGCTTCCACCCAAGTTTGTTCGCTCTTTTGCCAAGCCTTATAGTATCGGCGCTGTTCGTCTGGCTGGTGTACAAGCTTACGTGCAAGCTGTACGGGACAAATCGTTCCCCGAAGATCAGGCGGAGGGCTACAAGGTGAAATCGGAAGAATGGAAGCAATTTTTGCAGCTCGTCGAGTAAGCTATGCTGGGCTGGTTGCCTTCTGCCCGACATGCCCCAGTACTTGTAGTAGTCAAGACATCCTGAAAGTCGAACTTAATCTGGATCATTTACAGTATAGTAGTTGCAATGCTACCATATTCACCGTTCACGATAAAGAGCGTCATTCCTACCCGAATGGTCAGCCCATTCTTTTTAATTGTACCTCCCGCAGAAGTACTACTATAGGAGTGCCACGAGTTGCGCGTTGTGATGCTACAAGCCCCGTCTTGACCGCGTTCAAGAAACAAAAAGACCCTGTGAGCTGCGAGCGGGCCAATTTTGCTCGTTTCTAAGCGAGAGGGTCCCCCCGCCCTCCGCTTGAATCCGGAGATGGACCGTCACTCTTCCCACCCGGACAACACCATCCCCAAGACCGCCGCGTCAGCTGGCCCTCTTTCACCATGAGCGACTCCGAGTCCCGGAGCAAACGCAAGCGCATCTCTCGAGCTTGTGATCAGTGTTTCGCGTAAGCCTGCCATCATCAAACTCAAACACATCAATCGCACTAACATGAACCTCTGTTACCCTTCTCGCCCCTTGCTCAGGAAGAAGGACAAATGTGATGGAAGGCAGCCATCATGCTCAATTTGCACCCGCTTCAGCAGACAGTGCTCCTACGATCGACCCGAGCGCAAACGTGGGCCTATGCAAGGAGTGAGGCAAAAGCTCGAGAGCCAGGTACAAGTCCTAGAGGCAGTACTCGGCGTTATCCTGCAGCGACATCCTGATTTGGACGGGATAGAGAGGCAGCTCAACAGCGAATCAGCAATCAAGAATGCTGCACGCAAATGGAGACGCAGTGAGCTCAGCAGAGGAATTCAGGGGCTGCTCGCGCCCGAGATGAGGATCAAGGTTCTTCAAGAAGAAGAAAGTGACAGCCATGACAGTGCCGATTCCGATACCACGGAGATTCAAAAAGCCGCTTCCAATGCGGATGACTCAAAATCAGCTATACCAATAGCCTCTAGCAATCGTCTAGATATGCTGAGAGAGGCCAGCAAGAGCCCAGAACCCCAACTGCAACGAGCATCAGATCCTCTGCAGTGCCATCTCCTGCCAGACAGTCCCTCTTCATCGACCTCCTTGATGGACGACAGAAACCGGATACTGGAGAGGAGAACAAGAGGTCTTGTACCTCGTGGCACAGACCCAAATGATGCTCTCGGCGGCTTTGAACTTGAATTCCAACACCTCGAAGACTTGTCTGGGGTTTTAGGAACAGACCGCAAGCGCGCACGCGACGACTAGTCATTCTCACACCGAACGAGGGCAAAAGCTAGACATGTGTACTTGTATCCAGAGTTACGAATTTCATTCCTTTAGACCCATTACCTGACAAGAGCTCATGGTAAAGAGCCCTCCTACATAAAGTTCCAGCTGTCGAGCATCTCGGCAGGAAACGCCTGGAGTAGCGGTTGTTGAGCCGTCGCGACCTGTGACTGTGGCAGAACAGATGGCATCGGTTCGTGAATGTCTGCATAATGATGCGGTTGAGCGGCTTGCGATTGCTGAGAGCCATGCACAGCTTGCTGGAGATTGACATTGGTCGCAGGTTGATGTTGAGAATTGGTATAGTCGTTGATTTTGGCATCGGCTGTTGTGGCGGGCATCCTTGATGGCTGCGAGTGAGTTGGCTGCAGGTGGACGTCAGCCGTGCCCGTGCCCGTGCCCGTGCCCGTGCCCGTGCCGTTCTCAAGTCTGGGCCCGGGAAATGATGGATCAGCATATTTGCTGCCTTTGAACTGGTAATCGCGTGGACCTGCAACGTGATTCTGTTCATGCCTCTTCTCCACGTTGACTTGGAACACGCTGAGAGTGTGGTCGATGACATCTTGCGACCATCCCCCAGACCGGAACCTTTCAAGCAGCGTGGCAAAACGGCTCGCATGCGGAATCTTTTCTTGGGCACGCCTCAGAACAGAAAGGAAGGCATCCAAAGCCTGAAGAGCATCAATGAGCATGGCATCGTTGCCGGTCGAGGTAATGCTGTCGTTGATCTCGTGACAAATGACCTTGGCCGCGGTTGCAAATCCATTAAAGACACGATAGTGGAGCATGCCCAGATCGAACGACGAAACGTTGAGTTGATGGGCAATCTTGACAATGGCGGTGACGGCGTCCTTGAGACGTTGTCGTGCCACGGGGCCTTGTGCATTGACGCCCTTCAGGTCGCGGTAGAGGTGGATGAGTGTCGTGTTCGTATTGACGATGGCCACCATGCGATCCACGAGCATGGTTGCGCCTATCGCGTTGTGAGGCAAACGGACAAGAAAGTCTAATGTGTCCCTCTCCAGTTTTAGGAATGCTGGAGACACAGTGACATCCTGCTTGGAGGCAATCTGATGCCAGATCAATTTATATGCCCGTTTGTTGAGGAAGGTAGACTTGAGATGAAGAGTGAAATCATCGTCGTTGGTAAGATTGACAAACAGGTCCGGAGATTGAAGGGTTTGTGGATTCGGTGGTGGGTCTCGGCCTGCCTGAAAGTCTTGCATTCGAATCGGAAGATTGGTTGTGATGGGTGCATCATCATCAAGGACAGGATGCCAGATGTGAGTGGAACCGCTGGTGTAGGCATCGACGAGCCAAACATGCCAAAAAGCCGAGCGACGCTCATGCTCCTCTGTTGGAGAGCGGGGCGGCGCAAGGTACGAGTTGGGATAGCTACGTGTTCGATCACGATAAGAGGGGAGATGGGTGAGACCACAAGGTGTCGTGAAGCGAGCGAGAACCGAATCGAGAAGGTATGCCTCGAAGACTCTTTCCTCGACGCGCATCTGGTAAATGACGAGTGCTACGGCCTGAAACCAGTCGAAAGGGTTGTTCATCTCCTTGAGACTATGTGAATTGTAGAGCACAGGAATGGTAAGAGGATGGCCTGGAACCTGGAAACAGGGGGAAGCAAGGAAGGCTGACTTACAGTGCGGTCTCGGCCTTGGCGCGTGCTTTGGCTAAATGGAATTCTGCAAAGCTGACTGCCATGGTGGTCCTGGGAGTTGGTTGAAAGTCCGGGTCACTGAAGCCAAAGATCATTTCGACGTTTTTGTTTGTCCTTCGACCGAGACGATCGCTTTGAGGAGGTGTACAAGGCTTGAAGAAGGGCGATAAGGAGGCACTGACAGCGAGGATGGCGTGGATGAGAGCGGGATGAGGCCGGCTGGGATGGCGGGGTGGGAGAAGGAGGCCGGCCATGTAGGCTGGCTTGTATATAAGGTTGCGGTAGGGTGAACTGGCAAAGAAGAGCTCGGAGAGATGCATGATGGTGTCGGGAGATGGAAGATCAGGAGGGCAGTCTTGCCAGAGGAGATCGAGTAGTGGATCGGGTTGGTTGAAGCCAGGTAAGGAGGGCTGAGCGCCGAGAGTCTGGGTGGCATGAAAGTCATGCTTGTTTGATAAGATCTCGGCTTGTATTTGAGGCTCGGAAGCAGAATGTCTCGATTGGAGAAGAGATTCAAGATGGCGAACCTGGGCCTCGAGCTGAGAGATGCGGGCCTGAGCGTCTGGATGGGATGAATGGGACAAGGGGAAATCAGTCGAGTCTCTGGGGCGCTTTGTTGGCCTCTTAGTGGTGGGTAAACGTGTGTCAGTGAGGCTGGATGCCGAGTCAGATCGTTCGGGTCTCGAGTCTCCATAGATACAAGGGCCGTCCGGGATGGGAGGAGGATGATTGGCGGCGGCAGCAGCGGCGCGACTCTTGGTGCAAGTTCCACATACGGGCTTGACGGCGTCACATCGGAGCTTTCGCTTTCTGCAGCTGAGACAGGCCATGTTCCTCTTGAGAGGAGCAGGGCCTAGGAGGTGGAGATTGCTGGAAGGGCCCACATCTGTGTCTTGGTTTGAGTGTGGCTGGGACGAAGTGGAAGTGGAAGTGGAAGCGGAAGCGGAAGCGGAAGCGGAACCAGATGCATGATGGACGGATGGCGAGATGGAGGCTTGACCTGGGATGCGGTCGAAGAGATCGTCTGCTGAGGGTGGTGGATGCATTGGCAACAGCTTTACCCAAGGCAGACGAGCTTTTGTTGACGGTGATGAAGACTGGTTCGGGTGATGGAGAGAGGGAGGGGCTGGATGTGAGGCTGGATGGACTTGACGTGCAAGCCAACTGTCAAATGCACACTGACTGGCACTGACTGGCACTCATTGGCATTCACTGGCATTCAGCCCACGTTACTTGAATTGTGAGCTTTCATGCATCTCAACTCTATAACTGTCCTTGACCGCGACTATGACCGCGACTGCGACCCGGAAGGCCGGATGGGCTTCGAGTGCTTCGCTTGCATAGTGCACTGTATGTGTGCTCTCTTAATACTGTACAGTACAGTACAGTACAGTACCACAGTAATTGGATGCAGTCGAGATGCAGCCAGCGACTCACCGTACGGTAATTCTTAGCGACATCCGAATCGAATTGCACAGCTGCTCGAGAATAGAATAGCGTCCCGATCGGAGCCGATCATCTCCTCATCTCGCCTGGCCCCACCTCCACACGTCCCCCCTCAAATCGGGGCCGACACACGCCAGCACCAGCAGGAAGCCAAGTTCGTGCACACGCGCTCTAACCACACAAACTGCGCACTGCGCACTCTTTCTTCTTGCTCCCACCTCCAACACACCCACAAGCCAGTCTCTCAGCAGACATGGCATCTCTACAAGCCATCGACGGCCCGAGCCGTCATGTCAAAGAGCCCCACAACCTGGCTCCACTTCTTCAACCTCCCTCTCCTGCATCAACCCGCGACCATGTCCTTCATCATATCAATTCACTCCTTCCTGAGCTCAGCCTCAACTCGCCTCACGCCGCTTCCTCCTCATTGCCCTCCGCCTCCGTCCTGAGAGCCCATCTGCAATCAGCCCGATGCAACCAAATCGCTGCCTCCACTCAAAAGTCCGAGACAGAAGAACAGTTGCGAACAAAGCTCATCTCCAGCCTCAACACCGTCAAGGCCCTCAAAGCTCACCTCGAATCCCTTCCAGACGGCATCGCCGACACCGAAGACCTTCTTCTTGATCTCTGCGAACAGCTGGCTACCCGCGACACCTCCTCAACCCCCGAGTCAAGTAGCGATGCGTCAAGGTCCCTCATCCAGCGCCTCCAGCAACTTCATATCGCTATCGACAATCTCAAACAAGCCAAGGCGTACTTTGCCATCCTCGCAAACGCTCAAAATCTCCGCCTTGAGATCATCAAGCTGGACGCTGGTACCGGCACCAACAACGATTCGTCTTTCTCCGTCTCTCTTCAACGTCTTGGCCAGCTATGTGCCCTAGTCCAGCAATGCGAGCGACTCTGCCCGACATCAGCCTCTTCTCAAGTAAAGGCCATCCAATTCCTCATCGCCCAACGCGATGCCGCCTTTTCAGCTCTCAAGAACTCGAGGCTTGCTCGCTTGCAATCAGCCTTGGCTCAATCTGGCTGGCCCCCCAAGTCATCTCCGGACGATCCATCCCAGGATGCTGACCTCTCACCCTCTCACATCCACGCCAACCCTTCTGCTGCTTTCGCCCAGTCTTCAACCGTACGCCAAGCTTGGCACGATCTTTGCCAACTTCAAGATAGCGCCGAAAAGCTTGCACTTCTCCCACCTGCCACCGCCAAACCAATCAAGTCAAGTTCGAGCCGATCAAAGTCGCAAGAACCTAAACCCCCGCGGCCATGTCCCGGCTCCGATGCCTACGTGCCCCTCCTCGCAACATCGGCCCTTATTGAGCCCCTTCTCCTTCGCTTCCGCTTTCACTTTGACGGCTCTCGTCCTACCAACCGTCTTGATAAGCCTGAGTGGTACCTCAGCCACGTTGCTGCCCTCATCCGTTCCCAGGCTTCCATCTTCCTACCCGCAATCCATCGTGTAGCTGGCTCAGGTGGTCCGGTTGCTCGCCTTTGCCGCACTTATTCCAACAGCAAACCCGACGAATCTTTCAGAAAACCCTATCGTAACATCGACACCCACGCAGAGCTTCTTCATGGTCTCTTGGTCCCTCTCCGTCGAAAACTGGCTTCCTCGATGCCTGTGTTACTCGAACATCCCTCTCTCTTGGCTCACACCGTCTTTCAGGCTTTGACGTTCGATGCTGATCTTCGTGAGCAGTTCCCTACCTCACTGTCTGTCATCGACGGCGTTGGGGCCACAAAGATTGCCGACGAGATCCTGAATAATCCCGACTGGTTCGACAAGTGGCTGCACGGTGAAAGGGATTTTGCACTCAAGAGATTCGAGTCCATCATGGACTCACCAGATGCCTGGGCAATTGGCTCATCCGATTCCATCGCCGAAGATGACGAGCAGGTCTTCTCTGTCCTCTCGTCCGACCCAGCCTCCAGCAGCCGCCTATCTGATGGTGCCCTAAAGACGACAAAGTCCGCACGTGCCGTCATCGACATTTTAGAGAGTGTGACCGAACGATACAGGCCTCTTCCTTCCCTCTCGCAAAGGCTCTCTTTTCTGGCTATTGTGCAGCTTCCGATTCTTCGGGCATACTTCCACAGGCTGCAGAAGAGCCTGGATGCCTTCGAAAGCCTCTCGAGTGCGTTTGCCCGCGCTATGCCTGGCGAACTCTCTGCAGGTATCGGGGCAGCCACTGGGGTTACGACTAGCTCAAGTGATTCTGATATGGTACGAGGTCTCCGTGGCCTGGGTCGCTTGGTCAAAGCTATGCTTTCTGCCCTCTTCATTTGTGAAGAGCTCGAAAGGTGGGCCGATACAGCTTTCTTTGTCGAAATGTCGGAAGATCTTGGAAGCACCGAAGAAGGCAAAAAGCTGGCCCTCGGCCTCAAGCAGGATGACCAAGATGCTCAGGATCGTGAGCTTGACGCGGCCAGCCTGGGTACCCTTCTCAGGCGTGGTCTCAAGCGAGGCGCCGCTGGTGTCCGACCGCTCAGCTCTGCGACGGGGTCCGACCCTCTTCAGTCTTCTCAGCTAGACGTGGCTGATGGACAGCAACCCCTTCTGACTGACTTTGGCCGATATGGCGTCTGGGAAGAGCCTAGAAGGAAGTTTGGCGAGGTCGTGTCCAGAGCCTCTCACGGCCTTGAACGGCTCGTAATCAGTGAGGTCCTCGAACAGCTGCGGCCCTACTCCCTCCGTCGCTGGGATGAGGGCGATGGTACTGAACCTCAAGAGCAAGGGCCAAACGAAGAGGTTGAGCCAGACACCCAAGGTCTCGGTGGTCGCAGCGACATTCCCACACCAACTTTGATTCCTTCACTATCGCTCCTGTCGACGCATCTGTCTCATTTGGTCTCCATTCTCGACTCCAACAGGCTGATCCCCATATACCGACGCATAGCTTCGAGTGTCAGCTCTGCTCTCATCGAGCGCGTGGTCATGGCTGGTAAGTGTCATACCTTACGCAATTTCTCACGAATCTGCTTCACCTCCTGACATTGAGCTGCCCTTCCTCTCTCCAATAGGTGGATCTCGCCGCTTCAACCAGCAAGGATCGCAACGTTTTGAAGACGACGTCCATCAGGGATGGCTTGGCGTCGTTCGAGAGATTGCGGTCTCACCGGCTGCAAAAAATTCAGCAGGACCAGGTTCCACTTGCTTTGGCCGGCGACCTGAAGCTCCTTGGAAGTCGCTTCGAGATACTGCGACGATCCTCAACCTGCCCTCGACTGCTGCTGGTGCCTCGAACGCCAAGGATGGCACGGAAATTTGGACTCTTGCGAAGGCTATGCGGCTAGCTTTTGATGGCGAAAATCCAGACGAGTACAAGAAGATGCTCGAACAACTGGGTGACATTGACGAAAAGGCTATCAACGTGAAGGAGACTCTGAGACGCCGAGTTGAGTGCTGGAAGTGAGATGAAGGATTCACCTTGTCTTCCTCAGGCAAAGCATGTACTACGTGCGAGATTATTAGCTCGACTCAAACTCAATCATACTTTCACGTTATAGTACTGGGTTTATGCTCTTATTTGCACACGGACTCGAATGACTTGATGCATCTTAAAGCAGCGATGCCGTAACGACTATTGCTCGGCAGCAAAGGAGAGAATCCGGCATGTACAGAATGAATGATGGATGCCTTCTTCTTGAGTCTCATCCTGAACTCCGGGCAAGTACCGAAATAAAAAAACTGGAAAAAAGTAAAAGTAGAATCCGGAAACTGGGAGTCGAACCCAGGACCTATGGTGATCAAGGGACGTTGTACGCGTCGATATCCAATTACAAACCATCGCTACTTCCAACTGAGCTATTTCCGGATCATGTCGAATGGTAATGGAAGTTTAGTAGATATAGTACATATTTTTAAGAACATCACCATCTGTTCCAACACCTTGATGCTGCGGATGACTGAGCAACATGGTCGGTGCGCTGGTGACGACTGAGCCTTCATGACGGACACACTTTCACCGTGAAGACTGAGATTGGATTACTTATCAGTGCAACCGGCCTTGCCGCCGTTCCCTTTCTTTCTTACTCTCACACCTCACCTTTTCTCTCACTCTACCATCAAGGTTTTGAGAAGAATACTGTCAATGTCGCGAGAACCCAACAGAGCAGGAAAGGAGAGCGTGCCCCCAAGGGTAAGAAATTCATCAGCGTGTGAAAAGGAGAGATCTGGAGCATTTACAGTATGATGCTGACCTAATATTCGCTGTTGCAGCCACCCGGAGCTGAACGACTGTCGCCGTGGCAACGCCTGGTGACGAATGCGAGGCGTTTCTCAGTACGAGATCCGCAGTTGGTCCCACTTTCACTTCTGTAAGTCGCAAAGCATTTTCCTGGACAAGTCATCAAGCTCAGAGCGAGGACTGACTGCATGCCTGGCAACAGGAGTAAGCTTCTTCTTGTGCGAAGTGACGCTGATCGGAGCACCGTTAATTGACGAACGCTGTCAAGCTCTGGGAACGATCGGAGTGTTCATTTACTTTCATAGCTACAAGGCACGGGCCACGGTTGCCTCACCAGAGCAGTCAGTCATGCCCTTTCATCCAAGTTCGTCGAGCCACTTTACAAAGCCGTACTCAATTGGCATGGACAGCAGACGTGATTTGAGCGATTCGCCCCCTGCGCCGAAGTCAGGCATCCTGGGCAGAACGATCAAGGAGAAGGCAGCCGAGGACGTTCGCAAGCAAGTTCAGAAGGTTGAAGCTGAGGCTGAAGCGCTGAAGCGATCCGTCAAGGAGAGATTGTGATTGCGCCGTCGATGTGGCTGATGTTCTCCTTCCGAGAATCCCTCTGAGATGTCTCCTATCTCCATAGTGGCATGGCATGCCACTGTCAGCTGTGACCGTAGTATCTTTGCGTGTTGACTTGATTTTCGATGTTGGATTTATGCACTTCGTTGGAGTGTGATCAAAGGAAGAGATGGTGGCCGCTCCACCGAGAGGATGTGCAACATTCTTGATAATCGCCGATCAAAGCCTAGATCGACTCGTCGATTTTGGCCTCCCGCTTGAGAAAAGCAACAGCACGAGCCTTATCGTTGTTGGCCCATCGAGAGGTGCCTAGACTCTCGAGAATCTGTTGAGCATCCCGGTATGAAGAGTTTGTCGGGGCGCTGCCACCAAACACACGAGCTGTGAGGCTGTGCAAGAGTCCTTGCTTCTCCCCCGTTTTTTGGACAAGTGGATCTGTCTCTGCCTTGTTGACAGCCTCGTTGCTTGCTTTGGACCACCGGTCGAGGAGACTGGCTTCCTTTGCATCTGACGTGGTGCTGCCAACTCTCTCGAACGTGATACCATGCTTCGCCTTGTTTTCGTCAGTCACGAGTCCAGGGATCGCCCCTTGCCAGCTCGTCTTGTCAAAGTAGTAGCTCCCGTGGACACCCAGTCCGAGTGTGATTACGCCGGCAGACAGTGCGACTGAAAGCGGGCTTTTTGGAAGCAGCTTGAGTGTGGGTATTGTTCGGAATGTCAGATAGGTCAGTGACCATGCTGCGAGGAGGATCGAGAAGAAGTGAGTCAGCGCATTGGCAGAACCAAGCCAAACATATGAAGGAAGACAGCCTACCTGTGACTACACCGCTACCATTGAGACTGTCTCCCTTATCGATCATGTAACCGCCAGTGGCGAAAAGAGCAGCAAAGCCGGCGAGCTGCCAGAATGGAGGAAGGGCTCGGACAGGAGCGGCCTGGCGGTTCTTTGCGCTCGCGATCAAGCGAGCAGCGAGAGACGACGCGCCTCCAGGAGACGATGCAGCTGCTTGAGCAATTTGTTGTTGTCTCTGTAACTTTGCGGCAGCCTCTGCAGCAGCCTGCTGAGGCGAAGCAAAGCCAAACGGAGCGGATACCGCAAAGAGTGTAGCAAGTGCAAAGGAGGGTGCTGGAGATTTGGCCAACGAGGCGAGACGCTGTTGCAAGCTCAAGCCTTGATCGCTGCGTGGCCCCTTGCCCGTGTACTCTTGAGCTGCTGCAGCTGCCATCTTGATACTGCGAAGGTCAATTGACAGAATTAGATGGTGTGGGTTCTGAAGGCCCACTGGTCTGTCCCGTTTCCCTCCACATGTGATTCCCTCGACTTTTTGATCCTGCATCCCGGGTCCGAAAATGCACGAAAGCTGAGGCAGGCCAGGCCGCACGTGACAGCTGGGCAAGCCAATTTCAAGCAACTTGAGACCCTGCGAAAAGAAAGGGTGCATCGCGAAACAGAAGAAAAGGAAGAAGCCCAACACCAAGACATGGAGTTCCGATCCAACAGGCGATGTTTTACCTGCGAAGCCAAGAATAGCGCGCGCGCTTCATTGCGCGTCGGAACCCCGCTCCAACCAAGCATTCGACGACTGTAAAGTTCGCTGCGACCAAGACAACTCTGGCACAGCTGAGATGTCGAATGGTCAGGCCATTCTGACCGGATGTCCGCTGACCCACCCTCCAACTGTACTCTTGTCGCGAAGAAAGCGATGCCGCTCCGGGACAGCAGTTGGCTTCTGCAATGGTGACGCCTGCAGTCGCAGCAGCAGCGGGCAATGACACCGGCGGGAGCTGGCTGCACATGCATTCAACGCATTTTTAATACAGTACAGTTAGTTAGCTCCGAGTGCAAATGTTCAAGAATGGAACTGGCAATGACCACATCGGGCCTGAGGAATCCAGACGTGATAGCGCATCGGAGGGCTCTGACACGCCGGGGCCAAAGAATGATCGGAGCGCTGGTGATTTTCATTGTGAGGGAGAAAGCTGGAACGCAGCCATCTTACGGCGCATTGCATCCACTGCGTAGCAACAACGGGCGAGAGTTTGCTTTGTGCTTGCTGTCGCGTTGCAGTTTCTGCCTTTTGTCGTGCTTCGCTCTCCCGCTTTCACTCACTCACTCATTATTGATTCACAAATACTGGCTCGCTTCTATTTCTGCAAGGATGTGGTGTTAGGCATTGCTAGCTGAGCCGAGTTGTCTGGATCGGGGGGCGGGGCGGGGACCAAGTCAAGTCGAAACGGCTAGAGGATTCGACTGACGGACAGGCAGCTGGCAGGCGCATGAAATGGCGCGCGCGTGTGGTGGTGTGTGGGTTGCAACTCGGAGGCCCATGGAACTGCTGTGCGCGCCCCTTGGGCGGCGTGCACGAACCCTGAGCCATTGTTAGCGGCCGCAGGGCGCGTAAGGGGGGGGGAAGCAAAGAGAAAGAGGGGACCAACGGACAAAAGGGCTCAGGCGCGGGCCGGCGTGGATTCGAAAATCCAGGGGGTCAAGTTAAAGTCAAGAGTCCAAGTCCCTCCCTGTCTGTTTCGCACTCAGCGATCTGACTGGAAAAAATTAATCCCCTCGACTGGCTTGTGTTCTTTAGCGAGTTGACCCAGCTGACAGGTTGGGATGCGTTCTGCTGGCTGGCTGGCGTGCGTACTGGGCTGGCGGGCTGGGCTGGGCTGGCCCTTCCGCGAACAGCTGCGCGGCGGTGTGTGTGTCGACATTAGCAAGCAATTCCTTGCAACCCTGCCCAGCAGGGAGCCTGACTCTGTTTGCTTGCTTGTCTGTTACTCTCGCTCCTCCCCACCCATCCATCATCTTCAGCAAGCCACTCGGGTTACGTTCCTATCCCACCACCATCCGGCCTTTGCGACCCTCGAGCTCAGCTGCTCTAACGAGCAAGTATTGTTATTCAATCCCGAGCAGTCGACCCACCACTTGCTTGCTCGCTGAGGCAACATTGGGTGACCAGTCGCGGTCAGACCGATCTTCGCCAACATTATCAACTTCTTTGTCTTCCTTTTCTATACTGCAAGCTCCTTAGGTTTCTCATTCTTGATTCCTCCTTCTCCCCTTCAAGAACCCTTTCCTGATCTTTCGACGTTCCAGCGAACGCCTTGGAGCTTTTCAAACACACGTCTGGGCCTCATCGACCAGTCACGCCTCCTTACAGCGTAGGCCCTTCTCTACATAACTCGGTGCCAAGCAGCACTCCTGGCACCCTGCCGTCAAGCTGGAGATGGCGCTGTCTTCACTCGGCTCGTCCGGGGACCTGGTGTCCCTCGTCTCGAGCAACACCAACTCCACCTTTCTTTCCGACGATGCGCTTGTTTCTGTTCTCCAACAACGCTTCCGTTCTGAACAACCCTACACCCGTCTCTCCTCCACCTCTCTCGTCGTTGTCAACCCTCTTCGTGCCCTGGCTAACCTGAGCGATGCCAGTGCCGAGGACTACAAGGCGAAATGCTACAAGAACACGAGTTGGGAGCAACAGCGCGCCGAGCATCCTGAGGCTGCGCTGCCCCCTCATCCGTATGAGCTTGCCGCTCGCGTCTTCCACATGATGCGCAGAACGAATCAGTCTCAGAGCGTCGTCTTCTCTGGTATGACCGACTCGGGCAAGACCTTCACCTCAAAGCTCTTTACCAGCCAACTCCTCCGCCTGTCTTCATCTGCCACCAAGCGTGAGCTGCGCCTCAAGGAACAGGTCAAAAGTCTCGACGTGCTTCTCAATTCATTTGGCGCCGCAAAGACCAAAGCAAACGCTAACGCCTCTCGACACAGCAAGTACCTCGAACTTCACTTCAACGCCGAGGGAAGGCTGTCTGCTGCCAAGGTCTTGACTTTTGGTCTCGAAAAGAAGCGTGTCAACAGGCTCAGTCCCGAGGAAAGGACGTTCCACGTTTTCTATCAGTTCCTGGCTGGCGCAAGTTCCGAGGAACGCGATGCCTACAAGCTGGATGATGTCACCTCCTACGGCCTGCTCGCCTCCTCTGGCTGCTATCGACTTCCAGGAGGTCCTTCTAGCGATGATGCGATCGCCATGGACGAACTACGAGCCGCGATGAAGGTTTTGGGCTTCAAGCAAAAACAGATTCACGGCATCTTCACCATCCTTTCCGCGATCCTCCTTCTCGGAAATCTCGAATTCAGCGATCCGACTAGCATGGATGCTGCTCCCGAAGCAGCCCATGTGACCAACAAAGGCATGCTTGAAGACGTATCCGACCTACTCGGTGTACCTGCGGAGGATCTCGAGCAAGCGCTGACCACAAAATCCCGTTTCGTTCGAAAGGAGCTCGTCACTTCTCTTCTGGATGCCGATGCCGCCAGGAGCCAACGAGATGGCCTCATGCGCGATATTTATGCTACCCTCTTCGCTTTCATTGTAGAGACCGCCAACCACCGCATTGCTCCTGGTGCCGACGAGTCTTTCCCCACACAAATCGTTCAACTCGATGTTCCTGGATTCCAAAGCAAGGCCAGCGGCAGCATTGGTGCACCTCCTCCCAACGGCCAGCAGAACAACAGGTTCCAAGAATTCGCATCAAACTTTGTCGCTGAAGTCACTCAAGGCTGGCTCTTCAGGCAGGCCTTTGACGACACCGCTCCTCACCACGCCGAACAGGCTCGTGATGGCGTTCCTCTTCCTGACGTTTCTCCAGCTGGCAATGCCGCATGCGTTGAGCTTCTGCGTGGTAGCCTTGGATCTCAGACTGACCGAAAGCCGGGTGGCATTCTTGGCGATCTTGACAAGGCCGTGCACAAAGTTCGTTCAGGAAAGGCCCTCGAAGATGACGATGATACGCTCCTGGCCGAGATCGACCAGCACCTAGCGCACAGCTCGTACATTGCCTCCCAGCGAACGGCCAACCAGCCCAATCTCAAGTCTTTCGGCATCAAGCACTACCAGGACACCTGCAACTATTCCGTTGCCGGTTTTGTTGAGCAGGAGCTGGATCTGTTTGACTCTGCCTTTGTTCAGCTTCTCAGGCGTGCCATCAACCCATTCGTCGCCAAGCTTTTCGCTGGGCCAAGTCTTGCGACCGAAGCACATCCCATGGACCCTCACACCATCGTGACAGCCCAGGTCTCCATTCGACCACTACGTCAACCAACGCCCTTCCACGCCGATGAGGCTGTCGAGCCGCTGCTGGACGCACAGAAGGTTTATGGCGTTACCCGACAGCTCAACGCGACTATCCCCGAGATCCTCGGAACAATGTCGCAAGCCGGCCAGAACTGGACCGTCATGTGCTTGCGGCCGAATGATATCTCGCAGCCCGGCTCGTTCGATGCGAGAAGGGTCAAGAGCCAGGTCCAGGCGTTGCTTCTTTCGAATCTCATGGCCCGCAAGAAGACCGAGTTCACTCATAGCCTGGCCCTCAATGAGTTCTGCTCGAGGTACGGTGCTTGGGTCAACCCCGCTGCAGCAGCTGTCGGTGTATCGGAAGACCGAGAAAAGATCCAAGCATTCGCAATCGGAAGCGCCTGGCGTGAAGGTACAGATTTCGTCGTCGGAAACGAGCGCATCTGGCTGTCCTACAGCGTTTGGCGAAGAATCGAGGATAGGCTGCGAGCCACTGAGCCTGAAGAGACTGAGATGCTGTCAAGAGATGCAGATGACGCTCTTTCACCCGGATCACCAACCTATCCACCTGAGGGACGCGCTGCTGCTATGGCCTATCTTGCTTCCGCTCATGGAGCCTCCGAAGCCGACCTCGGTGAAGCCAAGGCTGGCTTTGATGCCAGCACAGAAGACTTGCTTCGTCGACCATCCTACGCTTCTGATCCTTTCCGCTCACCTGGTGACGAGCCTTCGGTGAAAGGCGGCGGAGATATGCCGATCGGTTGGAGCTCGGAATGGGACAAGCGAGCGTACGGCGAACCTACTCCTGGTCTCGTCGGTACCCTCGAAAAAGATGGCGCCCTTGAGAATCGTGCCATCGACGCAGTTGAAGAGGTTTCCACAACGTCTATCAGGCGATGGTGGGTTCGACTCACGTGGCTGTTTACCTTCTGGATTCCTTCCTTCCTGCTGTCACGATGGGGTGGCATGAAGCGCCCCGATGTGCAAATGGCCTGGAGGGAAAAGTTTACGATCTGCGCCCTGATTTTCCTCCTTTGCGGTGTCATTCTCTTCTACATTCTCGCATTTGGTCGCCTTCTCTGCCCAGATTTCGACAAGGCCTGGACATCTAGTCAACTCAGCCAGCACGCCGGCGAGGATGACTACTATGCGGCAATCCACGGTACAGTTTACGACTTCACCAAGTTTTGGAAGAATCAGCATTCCGACATCACCAACCTCCAAGTCGACCGCACCACCATGCTCGAGTTGGCTGGTCAAGACCTGACCAATTACTTCCCCGTGCCTCCCTACGTGGGCTGTCCAAACCTGGTGACGAACAATCAGCTCGAGCTGTCGCTCAGTGCCAACAACACGCTTCTGTTCGAACAAGCTTTGCACCGAAGTGGAGCTCGACAGGCCGACCAATCTTCGAGGCTCGCAGACGATAACTGGTATCCAGACCGTTTCATTCCGTACGTCAAGAAGTTCCGCAAGGGCTACTATGTCTATTCGAAGAAGCAGCTTTCCACCGATGGCGAGTGGAAGTCTTGGGCAGCAACCGATGGAAAGGTATACGATCTGACCGACTACATGTACACGTTGGAGCAGCAAAGCAACAGCGACCAGTACAAGTTCCTGGACTCTACCATCAGCGACCTTTTCCGTAGTCAGCCGGGCCAGGACATCACATCGGACTTTAAGGCTGCCATGGCGGCCCTCCCAGAAACGACAAGGCTTGCCAATCAGCAGTGCTTGGACAATCTCTTTTACGTTGGACGCACCGACTTCCGTGATACAGCCAAGTGCCAGGTGCAAAACTATCTCTTGCTCGCGTTCTCGTGTCTTCTCGTGGCTACTATTCTTGCCAAGTTCATCGCTGCGCTCCAACTGGGCACGAAGAAGAACCCGGAGCAACAGGACAAGTTCGTCATCTGCCAAGTTCCCTGCTACACAGAAGGTGAAGATGAGCTGCGCAAGACGATTGACTCGCTTGCCAGCCTAGAGTACGATGACAAGCGAAAGCTTCTGTTCCTCATCTGCGACGGCATGATCGTTGGTAGCGGAAACGAGAGGCCGACTCCACGAATTGTTTTGGACATTCTAGGAGTTGATCCCAAGATTGACCCTGAGCCTCTGATGTTCAAATCTGTCGCAGAGGGCTCAAAGCAGCTCAATTACGGCAAGGTCTACTCTGGTCTCTACGAATTCGAGGGCCACGTGGTTCCTTACATCGTCGTCGTAAAGGTCGGCCGACCAAGCGAGAGGTCTCGCCCTGGTAACCGCGGCAAGCGTGACACTCAGATCATGCTCATGAGGTTCCTGAACCGAGTGCACTTCGACGCTCCGATGTTCCCTATGGAGCTCGAGATCTACCATCAGATGAAGAACGTCATCGGCATTGATCCTGCTTTCTACGAGTATGTCCTGATGGTCGATGCAGATACTTCCGTAGAAAAGGACGGTCTCAACAGGCTCGTTGCCACCTGCGCAGATGATTCGAGGATCGTCGCCATATGTGGAGAGACAAGCCTCGACAACGCCGAAGGGTCTTGGTGGACCATGATTCAGGTGTACGAGTACTACATCTCACACCACCTGTCCAAGGCGTTCGAGTCGCTCTTTGGCAGTGTCACCTGCTTGCCCGGATGTTTCTCGATGTACAGAATCCGAAGTTCTGACAAGGGCCGACCTCTTTTCATCTCGAACCGAATCATTGATGATTACTCGGAGAATCGCGTCGACACGTTGCACAAGAAGAATCTGCTGCACCTCGGTGAGGATCGTTACCTGACCACACTGATTCTCAAGCACTTCCCGTCATTCCGAACCAAGTTCATCCAAGACGCCAAGGCACACACCGCTGCTCCTGACCGTTTCGGCGTTCTGCTCTCTCAGCGTCGACGATGGATCAACTCTACGATTCACAATCTCGCGGAACTGGTTCTGATGCCCGAGCTCTGTGGTTTCTGTTTGTTCTCGATGCGTTTCATCGTCATGGTGGACCTGATGGGTACAATCATTCTACCTGCAACGGCCGTCTATCTCCTGTACCTGATCATCACCGTTTCGACCGGTACAGCGGCGATTCCGATCATTTCTTTGGTCATGATTGGTGCTGTGTACGGTCTTCAGGTGATCATCTTCCTGCTCAAGCGTCAGTGGCAGTACATTGGCTGGCTGATCATCTACATCATCGCCTATCCAGTCTATTCGTTCTTCCTGCCTATCTACTCGTTCTGGCACATGGATGATTTCTCGTGGGGTAACACGCGTATCGTCGTCGGCGAGAAGGGCAACAAGAAGATTGTTGCAGGAACGGATGATGAGCCTTATGATGACTCGATGATCCCGATGAAGAAGTTCAGCGAATACCAGCGCGACGTCTGGCAACAAGAGCCAGCACCATCGATTCACTCTGGAATGACTGGGGCCAGTGGGTCGCCGTTTGGCAACAGCTTTGCTGCTCCCCGCAGTGGACCACCGAGCATGTACAAGGGTAGCATCGGCTACGCTGGATCTGCCTATGGCTCGGATTACGGGGCACCCTCGGCAGCGGGCGGCGACTACTTCCGTGACACCAACGTTGTTCAGGAATCGCACTCGCGACAGTCCTCGAACCCAATGTCTGGATTCGGTACCTCTCGAGGACCATCTCGGGCGGCATCTACGGCATTCGGTCAACACAATATGCCACCACAGCAGGGCAGCCCGATTCTGTACCCTCAGATGACGGGCGGCTCAATGTATGGAATGCCGAGCATGTATGGCATGCCAACAACTGCTGCACCACCGACGTCAATGTACGGTCTTCCTCCTGCGGTCAGCTCCCCAAGCATGTATGGTCTTCCCTCCATGGACCCATCACGTGGCTCGATGATGCCGCTAGGAACGGGAGCCAACCCATTCGCGCGCCCTCAGTCGACGATGCTCAACTCATTCACAAGCCTGCCGGTGAACGAGTCGACCGAGCCTACGGATGAGGAGCTCACGCAGGCTGTTCGCTCGTATCTGGCGTCGCAACCGAATCTGATGAACGTCACCAAGCGCTCTGTGCGCGAGGCTCTCGGCACGAGCTTCCCCAAGGCGGATCTCACAGCACGCAAGGCATTCATCAACAAGGCGATCGATGAAACCCTTTCTGGAGCCGCCGCTTCGTCGTAAACGCCACACACGGACTCTACTAACCTGTACATTTTGGTGAACAGGTTTAGCGGACTATTTCTCTTCCTTTTCCCTTTTCCCCTACTCTTCCCTTAGATTTTGAACCGCCTATCTACTCGACCCTCTCCTTTCACATTCTGTAGCGCCACTCACTTGTCAATCTTACGCCATGGACACTATGAAAGCCAATTTGTAAACGTCTCCTTCCCATGCCACGGCCTTTTCTCAGCAACCTTTGCAAACCACCAACATACTGTACTTGAACTGCGTGAATGCAAGAGGTGTTTGACATTCTTTGAGAAACGAAAAGAAAATGACGAGGTAATGGGTACAATTACATGACAAGGGTTCTGGGTATCGGCTTATGCGGTCTTTCGTGAAGGAGAGACGCTGGACCTAGCCTGTTTCTTGGCCTTTGATCTGTTTGCCATTTCTACGTCCGGTGTGGGAACTTCGGAGGTGTTCTTGCGTTTCTTGGCAGAGGCAGATTTGGGGCTAGCGTTGAGGCTTCTGTTGGGGGGAGAGACAGAGTCCCAGGGTGTGGAGGAGTTGGAGTTGAGCAACTCGATGCTTGGCTGGTCCTGTCCGTTTAGGAAGGCAGCTGTGGTGTTTGGTGAGAATGCAAAGCTGGGCGAGGTGCCGACCGAGTCGTCGAGTGCAGGGTGAGACGAGTCGACAAACTGGTTGAGGAACGAGTCTACGTCAAAGTCGCCCTCCGTGGCGTAGGTAGACGGGGCCTGCGAAGTGTCCGGCAGCGTAAAGTTGCTGTCGAGGTAGTCTGTCACCGGCTGCGGTTGGGGCTGCGGCTGCGGCTGAGGTTGGGGTTGGGGTTGGATGGGAACCTCAGGCTGAGTCTGAACCTGTGGCTGCGGCTGTGGCTGTGGCTGCGGTTGCGGTGCTGGCATTGAGTAGGTCGGATCCGAGCCGAGTGCGTTTGGATCCAATTTGAGCGTCTCGATCAGTGCATTGATGCTGTTCTGCACCTGGTTGGCATCCGACGCTGTACCCTGCAGATCACGCGTGGCTCGAGAGAGGGAGAGCGCCATCTGTTGGCTGTTGGGCGTCTGTGGGTCTCCCAGGTTGCTCGACGGGGCCGGGGCCTGCCCTGCAAAGCCATGGTGCTGTGCCTTGGATGGCGAAGGTACCAGAGCCTGAGAGAGCCCTGCAATCCTGCTGAGCGTGTCTGCATCTAGTCCAGCGGCAGACGATGTGGTGCTGTTGTGCCGAGACTCTTTGGTGCTACCCTTGCCCTTGCCCTTGCTCTTGGTCTGGCTCGAGTTGGAGCTTGAGGGCGGTGACGCAAAGGAGAAACGGGCGGCGCTATCGTCGGCCGCATTGGCAAAGTAGTCCTGCGTGTTGTTCCCGCTCGCAAGCGCCTGCTGGAGCGCAGCAACCATCTGTGGGTCCAGCTTGAACCCGCCGCCAGGAGTACTGTTCGTGTTGGAAGTGGCACCTGGTGTCGTGCCGCTGCCACCAAAGAGGTTGGCGAGCCATGCACTGCCCTCGCCAGAAGCAAGGGCGTTCAGAATCGAGTTGCTCGCCTGCGAAGACAATCGCCTCGAGCCGCCTGGCGTGGTGGGAGCTTCGGTTGCCGCCACGTCAGGCAATTGGAACGACTGCTTGGGCGGCGAGCCAATCGTCGTGAAACGCGAAGAACCGCCCCCAAAACTTGGACTGGCGCCAGTCTTGGGTGAGTTGTCGCCACCAGCTTCAGTGAAACGCATGTGCGCAGGCAGCTCGTCGACCTCTTCCACATCGGCGGGAAGTTCGAGCTCCTCAATATCATCGCTTGAGGGGTGTCGGCCATCCTCAATCATGAGCGGGTTCTTGCGCATTGGGCGGACAGCTACTCTGCGACCGCCGCGACCTTTACCGGAGACCTTGGCTGAAGATCCGTGCCCGATCTCGTCCTCTTGTGTGCCAAAGACGCCGGCGAGGAAACGAAGGATCTTGTTGATGGTCTCCTGTTGTCGTTTAGCACGCTGGCGACTCTCGAGAGCCTCTTGCCAAAGGCTTTGGTTTGAGTTTTGGAGGTGGCGAAGGTCGTTGTTTATGCTGGACTGTGCATTCTTGATTGCGTTGATGGCATTCAGGACGCTTGTGAGTTGGAGAGTTCCCTGATCGCCGTCTGCTGTGAGGTTGGTGAGGTCGGTTCGCATGAGTGCACCCTGACTGGCAAGGTCTTGTTGGGAGGTGTGCTCCTTTTCGTGGTCACCATGGTCCCTGACACCCTTCTTGCGCTGGACGCGGGAGAGCCACTCGGGGTGGTCTCGGTGGAAGTTGGGATTGGAAAACTCCCAGAGTTCGCTTTCCTGAGGGGTGTCGTGCTTGAGGGCACCTTGTTGGAGGTGAGGGACCTTGTGGAAGCCATACATGTTGAGCTGGCGGACAAAGGAGGAGAAGCGGTTGTGCTTGAAGAAGCGGGGAAGCACTTCATCTCCGAAACGGACGTGGTTGGGCACGAAGAAGGAGGAACCATCGGGTGACCAGCGGATGAGCTCATCCGTGTTGGGGTCATCGACCATGCTGCGGAGCTTGTTGAGGAAAGCGGGGTTATTCTTGTTGGTCGGAATGGCCCTGGCAGTATCGCTTGCAGCATAGATGGAGGTAGGAGCAGCCGACGAAGATGCAGCAGGAGCAGACTCGGCTTGCGTCGCCGTCGCTGTAGCCGTCGAGAGTGCGGGCGCGGGAGCTGATGGAGTGGTGGACGGGGTCGAGGTGCTGGTCTTGAGGGGAGGAGGAGTAGCTGAGCTGGTTGTTGGCGCAAGGGATGGCTGGGACTGGGACTGGGACTGGGCGGTAGGTGTACGTAGAGTGACGGGTTGGGACACGTGGGTGGGAGGTCGAAAGGCTTGAGGAGGAGAGGAGTAGGAGCTTCCCGGGCCGATGGTTTGGAGATGACCGAGGCCAAAGCGCTGGGCTTCTGCGGGAGTCATGGTGCCGAGGGTTGCGACGGAGGGTGGTGAGACGGTGGCAGGGTTGGAGGAGCTGAGGGAGACAGGAGGCTTGGCATCGGTAGGGACGGCAGATGTGAGTTGACCCACACCTGCCGGAGAGAAGGGAACGGCGAAAGGAGTTGCGGTCTGGTACATGGGACTGCCAGCGGCGACGGAGCTGGTGGTTGTGTTGGTGGTGATTGGTGCTGTTGCTGTTGCTGTTGCTGGCGAGGAGACAGGAGGGAGGGTGGATTGTTGGTGGAGCGGGGGCGGGGCTGGGGGCGGTGTGGAAGAGGGAGCGGAGGGACTGATATCCTCGGACATGGCTGCGGAAGGGGAAGGGACCTGGGGCGCTAGAGCTGCCCACTGCCACGGTCCTTACCACGAGATGGAGATTGAGATCGCGGGCGGGAAGGGGCTTGGGGCTTTGCTAAGGGAAGGGCAGGGCCGGGGCAGAGAGAGACTCTCGGTTGTGGATGGCTTGCTTGCTTTGCTCTGCGTGTGTTTGCGTTTGAAGCCGGGATGAAAGCGTGGAGGTGGGAAGCGATGGAACGAGGATTGGATGGCAGAGGGAAGCCGACGGGAACGTGAACGTGAACGGAAACGCCTCATTGAGCCTCTTCTCTTCCCTTCTTGGCTCGTACCACCAAGTTACAGTAGTGGTAATGAATTTACAGTAGTGTGGAGTGCGATTTCAATACTGTAAATTCAATTCGTTCATCACTTGTACACTTCTGCCGTCGACAAGCAACGCAGGAAAAAATGGCAAAAATCCGAAAATTTTGGTCCCTGCTGTGCTGTGCTGTCTCGTCTCTGTCTGTCTCTGCTGGCTGGACCGCAAGCCGTAACTTATGCACGTCACACGCATCACTTGGCTGCACCGCTGCAACACTGCAACACTCTGCGGCACTTGGCTTGAGGCCACACCCACCCACCAAAGCGCCGTCAGTCTCCTCTGGTACTGGCTGGCCGGCTGGCTGCGCGTGGCTTGGGCTGGCTCACATGCTGGTCGAGTAGCGAAGCATACAGCATCGTACTGTCCATCTCGGGATACAAGATACGAGCAGCCTCGCCTCACCTCCACCATGGTTTGTAGGACTTGCAGTGATTCTGTTTCCCCATTCCATGCATTTTGCATCGTGGTTTGTGTCAACGCGATCGTGGGCGTGGATCGAGGTCCACTCTATCGCTCCCCTTGGAATATTCTCGAGCCTTCTCGCCACAAACACACCAACGTGTCCTCTTTTTCCCATGTGCTGCTCAGCCGCACAGCTTGAACCCTGATCGCGGCAAGCCATCGCGGCAAGCCATCGCGGCAAGCCATCGCGGCAAGCCATCCTTGCAAGATCGGATCCGTGTCGTCGTGACTCCACCGCGTCTATCAAATCGGGCTGAGGTGACAAAATCGCCGATTCGACGCAAGGTTTGTCCCCGATCCACAAACGCGCCGCTCGGACCCCTCTGAGAAATTTACAAACAGGTCTCTCTCGCGGTCTCTCGCGGTCTCTCCACAGAGCCATTTCCCAATCGAGCTCGCTCCACCTCACCACCAATCGAAACAGCCCCAGGGGGCAGAAGGCGGAGGGCAGAGGAACACCATGTCCAACTACGAAGACGACATTGAGCCCATCGCCGATCCAGGAGACAAGCCATCCGCCGTCTCGCTCGGCAAGCGCCCACGCGATGAACAGGACGAGGACCAACAACAGGCGCTTCGCAACTCGCGTCTCTCGCCAGAGCCCGACGAGGATCTCGACACCAGCCTCGGCCGACACCAGGTATGGCTCGTAAAGGTACCCAAGTTTCTCATCCAAGGCTGGGGAAGCATCAAAAAGGATGACCTACGTCTCGGCACCGTCCGTGTATACGAGTGAGTACCAAACTGATCCTGATCCTGATCCTCACGACGCACGACACACGACACACGACACACGACCACTACTGACACTAGACCCCAACTCGACAGCCCTGATCACACAGGACACCAACGAATGGAACTCCTTCTTCCAGACGCACCACAGTCTGCGATACCCTCGGACGGCAACAACAAGAGCTCCCAATGGAACCACATTCCACGTGTATATGATCTCAAGCTAACCTCCGACTCGGTCTCCACCATGAAACGCAATCTCTTTGCTTTCAAAGAGAAGCTCCAAGAAGCAGAGCCCGCATCAGGCTCTGGTACAGGCTCTGGTCGCGACGATTCAGAAGAGGCGACAAGGCGCAAGGGGAAAGCAAGACGTAAGTGGCCGCTGCCAAGTGCTCAAGCTGACAGATCATCTGGGTCGGCGACTCGGGACTGAATGGCTTCACTTTTTTTTTTTTTTTTTTTTTTTTCTCCACAGGTCTCACCGCACTCTCCGGTACCGTGACCAACGAGGCGTCGCTGCAGCCCAAGATCCGTGCCGGTGACAGCAAGCCAGGCAGCTCTGGGTTCATCGGCAACCCTGCCATCTCTGACGAGTACCGTGAACTGCTGCGCAAGCGGCGCGAGGAGGCATCCAAGCCCAAGCGAACCATCAAGATGCTCGACGCTTCCGACGCCGGGCGCAACAACATGCTTGTCGCCGGTGTCGGTGCAGGCCTGAGTGCATCCAAGTCGCGCTTCAACGCCTTTATCTCACAGAAGCCCAAGGCGCAACAGACGGAAAAATTTGCGCGTATGCCACGCAACGAGCTGCTCGACATGCTCTTCAGTCTGTTTGAAAAGTGGCAGTACTGGTCGCTGAAAAAGCTGCGCTCGGAAACCCAGCAGCCCGAGTCGTACCTCCGTGACGTGCTGAGCACGATTGCCGATTTGCACAAGAGAGGCCCGTATGTGGGCAACTATAGCCTGAAACCCGAATTCAGCAACATGCGCAAGGAACAGGAAATCCAGGGTCAACAGAGGCAAGCGGAAGGCTCTAATTCTGCTTCAGCTGCTGCTCAGAAGATGGAGGAGGACAATGGTGGCGATGATGACGATGACGATGACGATGGCGACGAGGATGATGATGGAGAGGACTTTGACGACGTCTTGTAGCCAGTCAGTCAGTCAGTCAGTCAGTCAGTCAGCTTTTATATTCACTCTAGCTTATCCCACTGCCTGCCTGCCAATTGTATTCACACACTCGAGCTCAAATACCGTACGTATGCGTGTGCATGCATTGTCATTGACAAGGACATTTTGGGTGCGGGTGTGTGGGGGGGGGGGGGTTCCATGACGGGATTTTTTTTTTTTTTTTGGGCAAGAGGAGTTCATTGGCGACTCTTTCCAGCGACTTCCATGACCTCGCAAGTGCCTAGAGGCTGTGGGGTGTAAGTGCAGTTTTGGGGTTGCGGGTACGGGTTGGGTGCAAAGACGTCTCCGTCTCGGCTAGGCGGGTAGGCAGCATCGAGGGTGACAGAGGGCACGTCAAAGTCGCCGAGAGGCGTCTCGGTGAGGAAGAGGCGGCGGAGGGCATCCTCTGCGGCTCGGTACTCTGCCATCTTGATCGAGCTTCCGCTGCCCTCGCCGAGCTTTGCCTTGCCGCTCCAGACACCGACAACAAAGATTGGGTTGATGCTCAGTCGGCCGCTCTCAGCGATCAGCCGGCTCTCCGGGGGATGGCGGCCATACTTTGCGCACGAGGCGCTGAGTGCGCGCTTGGGGTTCTGGAACTTGAGCAGATTGGCAAGATTCAGACGGCGGGAGAGCAAGTGGGTGTTGACAAAGTTGCGAGTGGCAGAGAGACCGAGCTCCTGGAAGACGACGGCGACCAAGGCGCGCATCGCATCTGCGCTCACGTCGCGGCTGAGCAGAGCGCGGGAACGGTTACGGTCTGCGCCTGCGCCGTTTGGAGACTTGGATGTGAGCCTCGCCTCACGGTTCCACCTGAGAATGCCTTGACCACCGAGGCCGATCTCGGTACCGACATCGGCAAGAGTGCTTGGGCCAACGTAGGCAGCGACGGCAGCCTTGAGGACACGGGTTGGGAGGTTGGGGTAGCGGAGATGGAGGAACTCGGATGCAAGCATGCCAAGGAGCGAGTTTCCGAGGGTAGCGTACGAGGCCTGTGACTTGACTTGTTGAGGATTGAGCTTGAGGTACTGGAGACCGTCGATGGGCTTCTCGCCGTGCTTGCGAACGAGACCTGGGCCAGCGGCAGTTAGGGATTGGAGGTCGGACTGGGAAGCGTTTTCAAGGAGCTCGATGAAGGAGGGGTGGGTGCATGCCTGGTGGACGAGCTGGATGCGCTTGGCTCGTGACTCTGCATCGAGAGAGGACGGGAGGAGCTTGAGCCTGGAGGCGAGAGCAGCGATGGCGGAGAGCGGAGGAGGCCGGAGGGCCGTGTAGAGTTGCGGGTCCTGCCGCGCGAGGGGCGGGAGATGGGTGACAGGCGCTTTAGGATCGAGGGCGGAAGCGGATGGTGTCGCAGAGGATACGGGTTCGGGCGCTTGCGCTTGGCTGGTGACAGATGTTGATAAGGCTCGTGTTGGGGAAAAAGACAAAAACGAGGAGGAGGAGGAGGAGGAGGAGGAGGAGGAGGAGGATGAAGAGACGCTCAGGTGGACGGAGGATGAGGTTGATGCAACGGGCTGACGGGCGAGCGAGCGTGTGGTCGCGCGGACAGCGTTGCGACTGACCGACATGATGTGTATATAGAGGTGTGACGAGCTGAGGCGGGAGAGCGAGGGGGGACTTTGTTGATGGTGAAGAAGAAGATGTGGTGACAGGCGTTGAAAAAAAAATAAAAGGAAAAAAAAAAAGAAAAGAAGATGGATATAGTAAGTGATCGTGTGAGGCCGCTCTGCTCTCTGTTCTCTGCTTTTGCTTTTGCGCCTCGTCTCGTGTTGAGCCGGGATGGGATGGCGAATTGAATTGGCGGCGCTTCTCTCAGCAAAGCAAAAGTCGATTAAGTTGAGTGAGTCGAATTAGTACAGAGTGCGGTAGCGAGCGAGTGAGACTGACCGACTGCTTGCCTCGCTCTGGCTCGCCTCAACTCGCCCAATTTTTTCTTTTCTTCTTCCTTTTTGAGTGTGTGGCCCAATCGTCTGGGCTTGACCTCGTCCCAATCCGGCTCACGTGACCTGGGATCTCCTCTCAACTTATCGCGCGAAACAAGCACCACAATTCCAGGACCCTCTCTTGCTCTCTCTTTCTCCACACGGACGGCGGCGCACCGCGCACTGGGCACTGGGCACTGGGCACTGCGCACCGATACAGCATCCCATTCTCTCTCTCTTTTCTCAAGACCAGAGACACACACTCGCTTGCTCACTCACGCCACTCGTCACTGCCATGGCCACTCGCGCGCCGGCACGGATCCCCACACAGGGCGAGGTGCCCCCCGTCAACCTTGCCCGCGTCCAGCAGCAACAGGCACAGGCACAGGCACAGGCACAGGCTCAGCAGGCTGCCGCCGCCGCCGCTGCTGCTGCACAGCAGGATGCGCTCTCCGTCATCCTCGTGACGGCCGGCTATGACCATACCATCCGCTTCTGGGAGGCATGGTCGGGCATCTGCTCACGCACCATCCAGCATCCAGACAGCCAGGTCAACCGACTCGCCATCAGTCCGGACAAGCGCTTCCTCGCAGCCGCCGCCAACCAGCATGTCCGTCTCTACGACTGCAGTGTCGCTGCCCCCTCCAATCTCAACCTTGCTCCTGGTGCTGCCACAGCCACAGCCACAGCCACAGCCACAGCCGCTGGTGGCGCCGCTGCCGCTGCCGCTGCCGCTGCTCAGCCCCAACACGGCGGTGCCAACCCCGTAGCTACCTTTGACGGTCACTCGGGCAACGTTACCGGCATTGCCTGGCACTGCGATGCCAAGTGGCTCGTGACGGGCAGCGAAGATGGTACGCTCAAGATCTGGGACACGAGGACATCCCGCGCACAACGTGTCTATGACCACCGTGCACCAGTCAACGATGTCGTCATTCATCCCAACCAGGGCGAGCTGGTATCCTGTGACCAGGCCGGTAGCGTCAAAGTATGGGATCTCGGCGAGAACGGCTGCAGCCACGAGCTCGTGCCCGAGGAAGAGGTGCCCATCCGTTCGGTCACTGTCGCTTCAGACGGTTCCTGCCTTGTAGCAGGCAACAACAAGGGCAACGTCTATGTGTGGAGGATCCAGAACGGCGCCTATGGTGCTGACGGACAACCATTACCGCCTGGGCAGGCTGGGCAGGCTGGGCAGACTGGGCAGGGAGCAGACTTTACCGACCTCCAGCCTGTGACCAAGTTCCAGGCGCACGAAAAGTACCTCACACGCTGTCTGCTCAGTCCAGACGTGCGACACCTCGCCACGTGCTCGGCTGATGCCACGGTCAAAATCTGGTCCACGTCCCGCTACGAGTTTGCGCTCGAAAAGACCTTGGTCGGCCACCAGCGCTGGGTGTGGGATGCGGCGTTCAGCGCCGACAGTGCCTACCTTGTAACAGGTAAGTGCTCCCGTGACCTTTTTTTTTCAAAAGCCAGCCAGCAGCCAACATTGACAAACACTGCGCGTTGCGTTGCAGCATCATCGGACCACGTCGCGCGACTGTGGGAGCTGGCATCAGGCGAGACGGTGCGCCAGTACAACGGGCACCATCGGGCGGCGGTTTGTGTTGCGCTCAACGACTCTTCACTAGGCGACCGATGATTTTTCCTCCTCCTCCTGCACGCTTTTGCTACTGTACAAGTATTCTCGTTCAGTTGAATTCCATTCACCTCTTGTGTTTTTTCTAGTCGCGCGCGTGTCTTTTTTTTTTCTCCACATTGCTGGAATGGTACCATATTTTGGTACTACATGTTGCCGTCACACGCTGCCCTTGGACCACCATGTCCGAGAAGCGCAAGGCGACCTCAACGAGCGGGAGCGGGAGCGGGGGCGGGGTCGGGGTGAGTGCGAGTTCGTTTCTCGGTCTCAAAGCCGAGCTGGAAAAGACGCGGCGGGAAGCACGAGCCAGTGGGCGGCGTCAGGATGAGCGTCAACGAGACAAGAAGCTACCTGTGCACCTGCGTTCCTCTCCCGGCGGCGTCGAGAAGCGGGACGGGGAGCGAAGGGGGGGCAAGTCCACGTCTCGGTGGTCCACCACGCCCTCTGCGCAGCTCGACACGATCCGAGTCAACCTGGAGCGCAAGGCTGCGCTGTACGACAAGCTCGAGCGCGGCAAGTTTGGCCTCCCCGGCGCGCTGGACCAAGGCCTCATCGACTGGCAGAGAAAGGCGGCCGAACGCACCGACGACGAGCACAGCGATCCCAACCAGTCGCTCAGCCCCAGCCCCAGCCTCAGCCTCAGCCTCAGCCTCAGCCTCGGACACGACGACCCGCTCATCGAATACCAAGATGAATTCGGTCGCACCCGAAACGCCCCCCTCTCAGAGGTACCCAGAGACCTCGTTCCCCCCGAATACGGCGGCAGCCACCAACACGACAACCACGACAGCGCCGAGTAAGTTCTACTCACCTGACCCTACCCCTACCCTTGTGTCTCCTCACTCATCATCTGCCTTCGCAGAGACAATGCAATCTACGGCCCGTCAACCAGCTTCCCCGTGTACCAGCCAGCCCCAGGCCCCGCCGGCTCCAGCCGCAGCGGCAGGGGACCCGAGTCGCACTTTGACGCCGACTGGGAAGTGCGGCACCGCGGTGCTGCATTCTACAACTTCTCCAAGGACGAGACGCAGCGTCGTGCCCAGATGGCCGAGCTCCAACACCTCCGCACCCAGACCGAAACCGCCCACTCTCAGCCTCAGCCATCAGATCCCTCTGGATCCGCAAAGCGCCGTGCCAGGCTCCAGGAACGCCACCGCCTCGTCGACGCCAAACGCCTCCGTCTCCTCAGCCCCCAAGGCGTCGAGGAACGCAAACGACGCATCCAACAGACCCGCCTCGACTCTCTCCTCTCCTAGTCCACCCGCGCACGGCACACTGTACCGTACTGTAACATCAACCAGTATCAATGCATTTCTCTTACAATTGCCATGCGAGTCAATCAGGCCATCGTGTCCTGCGAGTAGTAGGTCAATGCCAGGTCGCGCATGACAAACACGTCCATCTCGGTCCGCTGCTCAGCCACAGTCAGTGTGCGCAACACCGTCTCGAGCCGCTGCCAGCTCTCCCTCTCCCACTCGTTCAACAGACCCGCCGTGTCCATCTTGACGTCCGTGCGCTCCACCTTGCGCAGCAGCGGCGCCTGCCGCCGCATCTCTTCGTTACGCCGCTCGCCCAGCCGCGCAAGCGTCTGATACAGATGGTCCAGCAGCCAGGCGCGGCACTTGGCCTCGTCCACAAACCACAGGAAAAACGTCTTTGACGGATCCCGGTCCTTGGTCTTGGGAATCTCCTGCAGACCCAGCAGAGACGAGGCAAATAGCCGTGAACAAATGTCGCGTGTCTCTGAAATACTGATCAGTGCCAGCTTGGAGATCTGTCAAGCAACGACACAGCACGACAAGCGTCAGCGACCCATCCCACGTCTTCCCGCCAACTCAACCAAGAGACTCACATGCTTCTCCTCCAATCGTCCCTTGTCGCGCAAGATGCTCATAATCCGCACCGCCGCCGTGCCAAACTTCTCCTCCACCACCGTGCGCAGCAGGTCCTTGCGCATCCGCTCTGCCGTGTTTTTAAAGTCCACACGGAAGCTCGAGGCAACTTTGCGCCCCGACGCTGCCTTGGTCTGGCCGTCGCCTGCGGGCGAGAGGAACCGGGTCTCCTTGCCCCGTCCCGAGAGATCATCCGAGTTGGAAAGGATGCCGCAGTACTCTGCGAGGAACTCCTGGCGTGACGGTGCAGAGGCCTTGTCCTTGCCAAAGGAGCGTCGGTCGAATCCTTTCTGCAGCTGTAGCGTTGCTGGCAGTTTAGGCGCCAGAAGCGTGAGGGATACCGGAGCTGTCATAAAATGAGCAGAGGATGGTCAGGTCTGGTTAAAACAAGTTGAGGCTTTTGTCACTCACCAGACTCCTCGTCACGGACACTCAGGACGCCACTCGATGCCTCACTGGATTTGATCAGGTGGCGGAAGACTTCAGCAACGGTGCTGTTGTACTTTGCGCGGATAGCATCAACCATGACCTGCAAACAAGAATGGGTGACGTTGGGTTCAGCATCATCGAGCCCACCACCATGCTCAAGGTGGGGCGTCAACTCACCTCGCTGCGAACGTGGATATCGAATCGGTCATAATGAGCCCGTAGCCATACATCCATCTGCGAAAGACCAGGCACGGCACAGTGAGTTACAATAACCTGAATGGCCAAAAGGCTCGACAACGGCGTCACTCACATCAATATCAAACTCGTCTGCAGGATCAAATTCGTCCTGGCCATCGTGATTGACGACGCCGTTTGCATCCTTGTCGCGACCCTTTTTGTCCTTCGAGTTAGTTTTAGCCCGTTTTGCCTTTTTGGCCAATGCCGCGCCGGCGGCAGCTGCGAGGGATGACTTGGACTTGCGAATGAGGCCTCGCCGTGATCTGTCTTCAGGCGCCGCCCTTTCATCTTGTTCGCTAACCTGCCACTCTTTTTGGCGCTCTTCCGCAATCATGTAGCGGACTTTTGTGCGAATCTCTTTGAGCTGTTTTGATGTGGGGATACCGGAAATCTTGCGGCGTTCGCGGGCTTCGTAGGTGATTTCCTTGTCGCGAGGGGAAACGTGCTGCTGGAGGGTTGAGGGTCGAAGGTATGTGTGATAGAGGAGACGTGCAAGCTGTTTTCGAATCGCGGCGGCCCTGAGCTCCTCATCTGCGCTCGGCGCCTTTCGTTTGCTACCGGCCTTGGCGTCTCCATTGGTGTGCCCGTTGACGAGATGCTGGTTCTCAGCTGCCTCCGGCTCGGGCGGGAGGACCTGGGCGAGGACCTTGTCCACGATGTCCTTTGCCTGCAGCTTACCGTGCTTGAGAACGGTGGTAACGATACGCGCAGCATCTTCTCCGAGGACATCTTCAGCGATGCCAATGTATCTGCCAAAGCGGAGACGGCCGAGGACTTCGTCAGGATCGATCTCAAAGAACTCCTGGGAAGGATCGGCGATCTCAGGGTCGGTGGAGCTGTGCCAGGCACAGCCGTGCTGAATGAGGGTCATGAGAGTCTGTTGCACCAAGTGGCGCGGAACAGGCACAGGGGCATTAGGATCGTTGGCGGAGCTGGTGCCAGCCGAGGTGCCCGCGCTGGTGGAGCCTGGCGACATGGAGGTGAAAGGGTCCTTGGGCCCACGGGTGGACCTTGTGGTGGGCTGGTTGAGGAAGCGAGAGAGCTCACGCACCGTGAGCCGACCCCTCTTGAGGAGCAGGCAGGCCACACGGGCGGCGATGGACCCAAAGTGCTGGAGGACAATGTGCTCGCATAGCTTGATCTTTTGGGGCGAGTGTGCAGAGCTTGCCATCGTGGAAGGATTTCGGCTCTCTTACTGAGCTTGAGGGGGAGAGCGGGTGAGCAACCGTTGGTGGTAGCTGCTGTCTGCTGGCTGCTGTCTGCTGTCTGCTGTTGCTACGCAGGAGCAAGGTCCGAGCGCCACACGACAAGCTAAGATGCTCGGCTGAGTGCGGCAGAGCGTGAGACTGAGGGCGAGTGGAAGGCGGCTCAAGGGGCGTCCGCCATGGCAAGCAAAGCTGAGTCGTCCCCGAACGCTGCAAGAGTCGGTTGTGATGGTGTGCTGTGCTGTAGGTGACTGATGTGAAATGATCCAGCGCTAGTCTGGCCAGCCGTCGAAGCTTCGGAATCGAGCTCGATTTGGTGTGCCTCAGCCACGCCTTTTTTTCCCATTCTCCTTTTCCTTCACAGCTAACGCAGCGGCTTTGGCTGTCGCTGGGAAAAAAATCTCGAATGAGGTGGGTCTGCTCTGATTTCAGCTGCACGTGACGTTGTATTCGCGTTTGTTGCGCTTCTCCACTTGGACTTTTTTTTCTTTTTTTTTCTTTCTTTCTTTTCCCATCGACTTTTAATCTTCTTGGAGTCGAAGAACGTGACAACCAAGGCAACGCAACGCGGCTGTTTGACTGCAGTCACGACAGAGGTTGCCAGTTTCCCACCACGACGGATTGCAAACTATGCCTGCGGAACGGACCTCAACAAGCTCTGCATCCGACGACATGGCAGCGTCCGCGCTCGGCTCGGCCGCCACCAAGGTTCTCTCCTCGTTTGCCAGCCGCCCCATCTCGGGCATCTTTGCGATCAACAAGCCGAGCGGGCCGACTGCCATGTCGCTGCTCGACGACCTCAAGCCTCTGCTGGCTTCCTCGAACCTCTTTGCTTCGAAGCAAGATGCGCAGGATCGCTCGCGCGGCAAGAAGCGCAAGTGGCGCGGCGCCAAGGGATCTATTGGAGCCCCCAAGGTCGGCCAGGGAGGCACTCTCGACCCGCTTGCTGATGGCGTCCTTGTCATCGGCATTGGGCAGGGAACCAAGCATCTCAAAGACTATCTCGACTGCACCAAGGAGTACCGCACAACCGGCCTCCTCGGTTCCGCCACCGCCTCATACGATAATCAAGACGCTGTCGTCGAACGTGCGCCCCACAGCCATGTCACCAAAGAAACGCTGCTTGAACTGCTTCCTCGTTTCACCGGCCCCATCACCCAGCTCCCGCCTGTGTACTCAGCGATTCGCATGGACGGAAAGCGGCTTTTCGAGTACGCGCGCGAGGGCATTCCGCTTCCGCGCCCTATCGAAGGGAGGCAGGTGCGAGTCGACGAGCTCCGGCTGGTCGACTTTTTCGAGGGCGGCAAGCACGACTTTAGCGAGCCAGAGAAGCAAGTCACCGACGAGGAACGCAAGCTGTACGCTGCCGTCAGTCAGATGGCAGCCAGCGCTGCGGGTAAGCCCGAGACCGAGACGCAAACACCAGCAGACGCAGAGACAGCACCTAAGGAAGAGAGCAGCGGGCCGCCCCCTGCCTTCACTCTCGAGATGACCGTGTCGTCAGGCACCTATGTGCGCTCGATCGTCCATGACCTCGGGCAAGCTGCCGGCTCTGCAGCGCATGTACAGCGGCTCACCCGCACGAGGCAGGGAGAGTGGAGCATCTCCTCGGCTGCCAACCTGCACACTGCCCCTCAATCCGAGGGAACAACAGCAGAGATCAAGGGAAACTGCATCCAGTGGGCAGTCTTTGCTGACGCGCTTGCCGATTTGAAACGCGAACAGGCCGACCCAGACTTCAAGGCAGCCCGTGATGACGAGAACCTCACAGTCTGGGAGCGCGAGGTCCTGCGCGTGCTCAAGCCAGTGTCGAGCTCGTAACCTGCAACCTCAGTCCGGTCAAAGTTCTGTAGCAAACGGGACAGTATAACGAAATGGTATCAAATTGTAATTGTATCTACTAACTAGGAACAAAAAGACAAACTCATCCCACTGTTACTGGCTTTTAAGCCTTCTTGTTCAGCCAACTGCAATGACACTGGTCAGTCATCGGTCTAGCGCAAAGAGGAAAGGGCTCGACTTACTCGACAATGTGGTTGGCAGTCACCAGCTTGTCCTCGCCAGGCTCGTTCAGGGTATCGTGGTAGTAGCCTTCCATGATCTTCAACTCCTTGTCCTCAGCGGCAACGCGGTCGTGAAAGTCCTTGGATCCGGACCAGTGCGTGACCTGATCAGCATCACCGTGCACTATGAGGAGCGGCTTGGAAGTAGGCCAGAGCTTGTGGTCCTTCTCGATCATCTGAGTACCGCCAAGAAGGGGGCCCTGGATCGCCTTGAGATGGACGCTCTTCTGGCAGAAGCGATCGTTCTCATAGTTGTCGGCCACGACAGGGTCCCGCGAGATCCCGCTACCCTTGAGGTCGACCTTCCATGGCATGCCAGGAATCTTTGAAAGGATGTTGTTGCCGACCCAGACAAGGAGCCAGTGGGGTTGCTGCGATCAAAAGGGGAAGAAGGTTAGCATCTGCAAGAACAAAGAGGGAAAGGTCAACGCAACATACATCGGTGAGGCGGAGCCAGGGAGAGAGCGAGATGACACCCTTGACCATATCCTTGGCCTCCTGCGAGGGTGCCTGGATGCGGTTCTTGGTACGCCATTCATCTGGCCTGGTCATGAAAGCGAGGACGATCCCGCCGCCCATCGAGTGACCCATGATGAAGATGGGTACTTGGCCAGCGCCCCACTTTTCATCGGTTCGCTTTTTTGTTTCGCGGATAACAAACTCGAGGTCCTCCATCTGCTGCGGCCACGTTGTGTTACCGTAGTTGCGCTTGGCGTTACCCGTAGCAAGAACAGTCTGGCCCCAGCCTCGCTGGTCAAAGCCGACAACCTCGTGTCCGCCGGCCGAGAAGACCTGGAGGATGTTGCGGTATCTGTCGACGTACTCGACGAATCCGTGGCAGAAGATTACGGTCGACTTGGGCTTGACCTCCTCGCCGGACTCGGGGTTGGTCGGGTACCAGCGCTTGGCCCAAAACTTGGCCTTGTCGCCGTGGCTCGACTCGAGCCAGAATTGCTCCGACTTGCCCGGGTTGGCGACCTCGACGGCAGGCGGGTCGGGTGAGCTGGCAGCAGTCACAGGCGGAGGTGCCATGTTGGAGGGCAGAAGTAGGAAGGTGGTGGTCTGAAGAAGGAAAGGGAAGGAATAGATGGAGTTGTAGGCCAGGGAGCCGCCTGATGTGAAACTCGAACCCGGGACAGTTGGTCCGGGCCAGACGCATGCGAGAGCAGACCAACACACGAGCCATACGGTCATGGTGTGAGATTTTGTATTTGCAATATTTTGATTGGAAACCATAACAGCCCTCTTAGCTCAGTGGTAGTAGCGCTCGCCTAGTAAGCGTGAGGTCGGTCGTTCGAGTCGGCCAGGGGGCAGCTTGAATGTTTCTTTTTTTCTGCAGAAGACGAATATTCAGATCAGCTTTATTTTTCTTTGTTTATACTCATTGGGAAGGAACATGACGCCATGACACTTGTTTGCATAGGGAATGAAGTGACCGCTTTCTAATATAATGTTTCATGAGGAGGGCACGGCGGTAGACTGATCCATGCCATCCGACTGGAATCTGCAGCGACGCAAATGAGACGTGTCAAACCAGTCAGGCTCCGTTGATTCGGGTGGACCCTGACGTGAATCCGTTCCGCCTGCATGACCACCACCGCGCACCACGATGATCCGAGTGCTCCCGACCCTGCCGCCCAAGGACGCTCGGGCCGTGACGACGGTCACACAGCTCGTGGCGCCGTTTGCAGTGCTGCTTATCGTGCTCTGCAGCGACAGGGTGCTGGACGCATGTGCACGTCGCGGGGCCTATCGGTGTGCGGTAGTCGGGATGTTGCTCTGCCTGTTCGCACGCAACCTGTGCCTGCATAGCAGCCTGCCTCTCTCCGGCGCCGAGGCAAACATTGCCGACTTTGGCGTGTCCAACTTGGCTGTTGCGATGTCTTTCCGCGTCATCAGGCTCGTTGGGCAAGGCGATCCCCGCCGATTCCAGCGCCTTGGATCTGGACCGGTGCAAGGATCGCCACCAGGGATGACGGTGGCACGCGTGCAGTGGTCGGTGCAGCTGCTGTTGGCCATGCGAGGCGTAGGCTGGAACTGGGGATCTGAACATGCCCACACTTGGCCTCAGCATCCTCCGACGCACGCAAGCAAGAAAGCGTGGCTGCGTGACACACTCGGCCGTCTGGTCCGTCTCTACCTCCTCATGGACGTTCTGCACACCATCAACCAGCACCGAAGCGCCTTCTTCTCTCCCAGCCTCAGCATCTACGCCCACCCTTCCCTGCTTCCACATTTGTGGGATACGCTCCTCGCTGGCGCTAGTGGGATCTGTGGCCTGCAGGCGTCGTACTACCTCACGATGCTTGTACTGGTACTTACCAACATGTCCCAGCCGAACGAGTGCATACCTCTCTATGGAGGCCTAGCTCACCTGCGCTCCATCGAGACATTCTGGTCCCGCTTTTGGCACCAATTGTTTCGCGACTCGTTCGTTCACCTCCCAGCCGCGTGGGTCGGGCAAAGTCGTGCCGCCAAGACCATGGGCGCGTTTGCACTCTCCGCGCTGCTGCATGCTCTGCCGAACTACGCCATGCTCCGCCGCTTGCCCAGTGGCTCGGTAGCCTTTTTCCTCCTCCAGCCGGTGGGTGTCTTGCTCGAGCGTGCGGTACTGCATCCGAAAGAGTGGACGCAGCCACTGGGAGCGCTCTGGACGCTGGCATGGTTCAGTGTCGTCGGCGCGTTGCTGCTGGACGAGTACATCCGCGCCGGGTTCTGGTACATTCCCCTCGTCCCAGTCTCTACCATCTCGGCGCTCTCCCGTGCATTGTTCAACGTGGACCTCGGCCCCGCACATGCGCATGCTGCGTACACGGCTAGCTAGCTGCTGAAGAACACAATTGAGATTGAATCAAGTTAGTGATCGCCGCGTGTGGTTGCGTACTTGTCCTTGTACTCGTGGAGGCCAGCGACACCAGCTTCAAAGTTTTTCTCGTCCGCGCTGCGCAGGTCCAGCCTTTCCATCTCTGTGTGTCGGCCTAGTCGGCGCTCAGAGTCTTCGAGTTGCTGGAGATTGTGTTCAAGCTCTTGTCGGGCGGCGATGTAGGCCACACCGGATCCAGCAACTAGAAGTGCAGGCGGGCCGGTCAGTGGAGGCAGCAGGGTGTGGGAATCTGACGAGTTGCTCACTCATGCCGCTCAGGATGGCCTGGTTTCCCGTCAGCTTGAGCGCTTTGCGGCTGATAAATGCTAATTGACTGGGAATATGAGCAATGTGCTGTGTTGAGAAGAGGGACATGGACGTACCAGAGGCGAGCCCGCCAGCAATTCCGAGCAGGGTGGCACGGATCTGAGCCTGTTTGTTGGCCATGCCCACCTGCGCAATGGGAAGCGGGGGATGCTGATGCTGGCTCGCATCTACGCTCCCTGCGTGATTTGGTGTTGGATTGGGGTTCATGGTGAGTGTGGGTGTGTGTGGGTATGGAAGCAAAGGTAGGTGTTGGCCGGTGTTGGTCGGTGTGGTGTTGGCTGCGCTCAGCTCAGTCCGTGCATCACTGAGTAAACCTCCACTCGACCTCTTCTCTTGCCAGGGTCTCTCTTTCTCGCACGATATCCTCACACGCCACGCCTGCCGGAGCCGATTTTCAAGTTGATTGTAACTGATTGGGCGTGGCCTGCTCGTCTATAGTACATGTTGGAACGGAACACGAGGGGGAAAAGGCGGGTTGCTAACCGTCAGCGCATCAGCGCATGAGCAGGTAGACGTTGGCGCCGACGGTAATGTTGCTCAGGTGGCGATACGAGCCTGTGAGGGCCATCATGAGGCCGCCAAAGGAGCCGTATACGGTGACGGTCTCGCCGGTCTTTTCGTCGTATCGGTAGATCTGAGAGCAAGAGCGCCCGGCAAGTCAGAGAATGCCGGGGGGGCAAGCGGGCTGGGGCCTGGGATGACATACCTTTCCATACATGACATAGTCAAAGTCATCCGCAATACCGCCGTTACCAGGCTGGTCGAGGCGCCAGGCATCACGCTCGGCGGCGGCGGCGGAGGGGTCGAGCTCGTCGGCCTTGGTGGCGGCGGCGTCCTTCTTGAGCGTCGAGGCGAGCTGGAAGGTGAGCTGCTGCCCCTGTGCGACGGGCCAGATGTCAGTGGCAATGTCGATGGACAGGTTCATCTCGAGCGATGGCGAGGACGCGATGATTCGCGACACTAAAGAGGACGAGTCAGTCAGCGAACTAGCCCCAAGGGTTCGGGTAGGACGTGAGGTGAGGCAACGTACCTCGGTCAAACTTTTTGCCATCCGGGTCGATCTCGTCAATGACAAACTGCGTGTCAAAGAGGTTGGTCGGGTCCATGGTGCCTGATGTGTGGGTGGGGTGGTGACGGTGTCAAGGACGAAGACGAACAAGATGCCCCCTTGCTTGAGCTTGCCTGAGCTTGGCTTGGCTTGGCTTTGGGTGTCAGTGACTGTGTGTGTGTGTGTGTGTGTGTGTGTGTGTGTGTGTGTGTGTGTGTGTGTGTGTGTGTGTGTGTGTGTGTGTGGAGAGCCGGGCGTTGCATTGCGTTGGGTTGGACTTTTTTTGAGAATTTTTCGGGCAACCAACGCGTGGTGATCGGATCACGGAACGCGGGATGCGAGCCCGATCGGGTCCGATTCGCATCCCCTTTTGCCGATCGCCGATTGGTACTGATGGGGCACGGGGCACGGGGCACAGGTGAAAAAGTGGAGGCTGAGTCCGCGTCGAAACGCCTGGCTGGACTGGACTGGACTGGACTGGACTGGACTGGACTGGACCCCTAAAGTTACTCTCAAGTAAACCCACACGACCCTGGCGGTCACCATCATCACCACCTCGCTCATCAACCTTGGCAACCTTGGCCGGGCCCAGCCCCCGCCCCCCGCCCCCCGCGAAAGAGTGCAAGATGCTCCCATCCTCGTCCCGGTCACCATCCACATCCACATCCGCATCCGCATCCGCTTCCGCATCCGCATCCGCATCCGGACCTGGCCCGGGCCCCTCAACCGCCAACCTCTCCCAGACACCCTCAGCTAACGCGGGCGGAGATGCAGCGTGGTACGACCACATGCTCCAGCATCTTGCATACCAGCCAGCTTGGCCTGCGGACAAGGAAAAAGTATGTTTCCCTGCTACCCAACTGACCGTAACACTGACCGTGACACTGACCGTGACCGTGACCGTCTCTTTCTGTCATGCAGGCCATCCTCGAACCCTACTCGTACCTCGATGCCAACCCAGGCAAGGAGGTGCGGTCTCGGCTGATAGAAGCTTTCGACGTGTGGCTCCAAGTGCCCGCGCCAAAACTCGACATTATCTGCCGCGTAGTGCGCATGCTACACACATCCAGTCTCCTCATGGACGACGTGGAAGACAACTCTGACCTCCGTCGTGGTATCCCCGTCGCCCACAAGATCTATGGCGTCCCACAGACCATCAACACTGCCAACTATGTCTACTTTCTCGTCTTTTCAGAGATCTCACAGATGAGCAACGGCGAGCACGGCAAGAGGACAGACAAGCTGCGCATGGGTCCAGGTACCAACTCGGTCGAGCGCATGGTGATTGACGAAATGATCAACCTGCATCGTGGACAGGGCATGGACCTGCTCTGGCGAGACAGCCTCATCTGTCCCACGGAAGAAGAGTACGTCGAGATGGTCAACAACAAGACGGGCGGCCTGTTCCGCATCGCCATCAAGCTCATGTGCTCCCAGAGCGCCAGCGAGCTCGCGCGCTTTGACCTGCTCATCCCACTCGTCAACCTCATCGGCCTCTTGTTCCAGATCAGAGACGACTACATGAACCTGCAGAGTACCGTGTATTCGGACAACAAGGGCTTCTGCGAAGACCTGACCGAGGGCAAGTTTTCCTTCCCCATCATCCATGCCATCCGCTCGAGCGAGGACAATCGCCAGATCCTCAATGTGCTCAAGCAGCGCTCGCCGGACGTGGCGACCAAGCAGTACGCGGTAGCCTACATGCGCAACACGACCCGCTCGTTTGAGTATACGCGCGCCGTACTCGCAAAGCTGGATGCACAGGCGCACCGCGAAGTGCAGCGCCTCGAGACCCTGATCGGCCACCCGAATCCGAGGCTGCTGGCGATCCTCGATGCACTCCGAGACGGCTGGTTTGACCAAGTGTGACACAGACACACTGCTGTACAGTACGGTTCAGTACGGTTACGTATAGTGATTTTTTTACAGATTACAGTTTGGCCTTTGCCTTTTCCTTTTGGTTTTGCTCTTGCTTCTTGTCTTCGTCGCGGCGGGTCTGAGCCATCTTGAGGAGTGCGTACAGGCTCTGTAGGCGGGGCATGTCGACGCCGTGACGCTGTGCGATGCGCACGGGGTTTCCGAGGATGACTTCGAGTTCCATGGGGCGGCCGGCGATCCAGTCGAGGAGCATGGAGGGTTTGGCGCCCGTGTTGCGTTCCGTGCTCTTGAGTATGCGGTCGGGCGTGGCGAGCGAGTCGGGGAAGGGGCGGCCGAGGACGCGCGGGACGGCGTTGAAGACCTCCATCATGCACGCGTGTAGGTGGATGCGGAGATGCGGGTCGAGCGCCATGCGAGCGTTGCCCGTGCGGCCCGCGAGCACGGCGGAGGGGTTCATGCTGCCGTTGATGCAGATCTTGTGCCACCTGACGAGCTGGAGTCCCGTTTCGTCGTACGCCTCGGCATCCTTGACCCCACCCTCGCGGAGGAGGCGGACAAACTCGGCCGTGCGTGCCTCGCCCTCTGACGCCAACTGCGCCTGCCCGTCCCCGTCCCCGCCGCCGTGGGTGTAGGGGCCCAGCGAGATGCGAGTCCATCTGTTCTGTCGCACAGAGCCTGGGGAGGTCTGTTCGGCGGACACGACGGTGACAGCAGAGATGAGCGGGTTGCGCGGGTAGGCGGCGCGGTGGGGCTCTTCGATGCCCACGCCGTTCTGGATAAGCACGATGGCGGTGCGCCCCGGCGTCACGACGGGACGGATGGTGGCCGCGTCGTCCACCACGTCCGGGAGCGCCTTGGTCGTCACGACGACATAGTCCCACTCGACCCCTGCCCCTGCCCCGGCGCCAGCGCCAGCGCCAGCGGCATGGATGGACGGGTAGACGTGCGCCGGGGTAAAATGGTAGTCGCCATAGTCGCGCGTGCTCAGTGCGACGCCATGCGCATGTACTCGCTTGTAGTTGGAGCGACAGACGAGCGAGACGTGCACGTTATGCGACGGCTGATGCGAGCGGCGTGGGTCAGTGTAGGTTACAGTGTAGTGTGGGTGAGGAGTGGCCAGCCAGGCTCAATACTTACACTGTGCAGACGCGACCCGTAGAAACAGCCGACGGCGCCCGCACCGACGATGAGGATGTTGATTCCCGTTCCCGTTCCCGTTCCCGATCCTGACGACATGGCTGGTTCTGATGGGCAGTTGCTGTAGGAAGAGGACGTTGCTGGTGGTAGTAGCAGTGGTGGTAGTGGTGGTTGTTGGCCAACCTGGATTGCCGCGCCGTGCCTGTCGTGCCGGAAGCGGCAGTTGGATGAACGCGGCACCACAGCACAGTGCTCAAGTTAGTCCGTGCGCTGCATTACTGCGCTATTCGAGTGGAGGCGACACGGGGAATACTCTACTGTACTCTACTCTGCTCAGCTTCGGATCCGAACGGCGCGCGCCACGCTGTAAAGGTCATGCCATGCTACAGTTCAGTTCAGTTCAGTTCAGTTCAGTACAGTACAGTATACCGTCTACTGGACACACGTCGAGTCTCGCACTGATCAATTGACTGATATTTTGTATGAATCTACAGTATTGTATATGTCCTGTAGTGCTCAGATCTGCTCGACGACCCTGCCGTCCTGCAGCCTCAGCAGTCTCCCGAACGTGCCTGGCCACTCGTGTTCGTAGTGGCTCACGAGCACCACTGCCGTCTGCCTGCGCGCCAGCTTATCCGCCGCCCGGTCGCCCGTGAGCCAGGGGTCGTCCTGCTCGTCCGCGACCATGTCGTCGATGAACCGGCGCACGCGCGCAACCTGCCGCGTGTCCATGCCCTGGAACGGCTCGTCCAGCACCAGCAGCTGCGGGTTGCCCACCACCGCCCGCAGGAACATGACCACTGCCTGGCTCCCAATGCTCAGCTCTGCAAATGTGCGCCGCGACACCTCCCTCACCCCCTCCCCCTCCCCCTCCCCCTCGCCGCCACCAACGCCGCCGCGGATCAGGTCGACAAAGTGCGCCAGCAGCCCCCATACCCGCTCCTTCTGGGCGTCGCTGTACGTGCGACGCGCAAACACGTTCTCAAACCCAGAGGCCACCACCTCGCCCACGCTCAGTCCTGCACGCCGCGGGAATGCGTTGAACACCTCCGGAGAGACGTAGCCCACCCGCCGCGAGAGCAGCACCCGCGCGTTCGCAGGCGCATCGCGCGCTGCACCAAAGAGCGAAAACTCGTCCTTGCTAAACGAGAACGAACGCGCATGGTCGCCCAGCATGATGGCCAGCATCGTCGTCTTGCCAGACCCATTCGCACCCGCAAGCACCAGCCGATCTCCGGGCACTAGCCGCAGGTGGATGTCGTCCAGCACCACCTTGGACCCGTAGGCAATCGTGATGCCGTTCAGCGCCACCACCGCGTCCTGTGCGGCGTCGCCCACTCCAATGCCCGCCGCCGCGTTCGCTGCCACCTTGTTGCTCCCCGTCGCCTCGACAAATGTGTCTGGCGCCGAGGCGGACGCGGCCTTGACGTTGGCGTTGCGCGCTCGCGCTCCCATCTCAATCAGCTCGCCGTCTTCGTTGATGCGCATCACGTGCGTAATATAGTCCGGCACCGCATCCTGCTCTCTGAGCACCAGCACCAGTCTGGGCTGCCTGTTGCTGTGCAGCTGGCCGAACAGCGTGGCCAGTCGCCGCCTCGTGTCCGCATCGATGCCCGAGTAGGGTTCCTCGAGCACGACCAGCTGGGCGCCGCCAACGAGGGCGGAGAGGATGCGCGCCCGTCTCGTCTGGCCGTTGGAAAGTGCGATCACGGGTCGCCGCAGCATATCCTCGTTAAACTCGAGGAGTGGGGCTCGGTCGCGTATCCGCCTGTCCGCGTCCAGCGCCTCCTGTCTCGCGAGCTGCCTAGCGTCCTCTGAGGCCCACTTGAACCTGCCCACCTCGGCCTCTGCCGCCAGGGGATCCGGCTGCATTCTCTGCGCAGCAACGAGCCCCGTAGCTACACCGGCAATGTCCATTAGTCGCTCGTACAGACTCACACGATCCTCGTCCCTGATGGCGCCGTAGCGTGCTGCAAAGTTGGTAAACTCGCCTCCGCCTCCGCTGCCCATGCGCGTGCTGAACGACACATGCTGCGGCCGTAGCGACGTGACACCGAGGATCGACTTGACCACTTGAGACCGAGCCGCTCCGCCTGCTTCGGACGCGGGTCCGATAATCGCCCAGCTCTCGCCGTCGTGTACGGTCCATCGACGTCCCTGGAATACGGATCGCCCGTCTCGCCCCCCGTCGGTAGTGAAGAGCGTGCGCGCGCCCGAGCCAGACTCGGTCGTATAGCCCCGGCCCCGCACGTGCGGTTGCAGGCTCAGGCTCAAGTATCCGTAGATCCGTCTTGTCGTGCCCCAAAACACCATGGTTGACACTCGTGTATGGTAGTCAAAAGGGAACAAGGTCAGTCAGCCCCACTCTTCTCGCCTTCGCCTATACGCGTCTGCCTCTGCTCTGCGTGACTCGGCAATCAGAACGGCCCTTTGCGTATTCCTCCTATCCCCGCACCATACCACACCACCGCCACCAACACCAACACCACCACCATCTCAATCTCAATCTGGCATCCTGCCTACCACTGTTTTTCTGTTTCAAATCTGCAGTTACATGTTGCGATTTCTCGTGTATGGCGTCCTGACACAAAATCGGGGAGGGAGAGGACGCAGCTATGGAGCCAGCGAGCGAACGAGCGAGGTAACCGGAAAGGGGGAAATCGGGAAACGAGTCAGAATCCTACTGTTCATACATTTGCGCCAGGCATGCCCGCACTGGCGACCGGCTTCTATAGAGGGGGAACGCAGGGCGCGCGATCGATTATCAGGAAACCAAAAACAAAAAGGAAAAGGAAAAAAAAAGGGTCCAGGGGGAAAGGAGAGATAGAGCCAAGGAGGGTATCTGCATCACAGGTCCACGTCGTTCAACAGGCCGTTGAGTGCTTTGAGGCCCTTGGCAACGCCGTAGCTCGCACTCGCCATGGCCGACTTGGTGTTCTTGTCAAATGTCGGGTGGCTCTGCATCTCACTCAGACGCTCGCAGTTGTCCGTCAGCTCGTCCAGGATCCTCTCGCCTTCGCTCCTCGACTTGGCCGGCAGGTTGCCCTTGGAGATGGCCACGATTGAAGACACAATCGTCGTGATCTGCGTCAGGTTCTCATTCAGCTGCACACCCTGTGCGCCCTCACGGATCGCCGAGAGCAGTGCCTGGATCGAGTGCACAATCGCTTCCGTCTGCACCTCAATATAGTTGCGCAGCTCGGCCCAGTTTTCCTCTCCAATCTGACTGCTGCCAGGCCCGGCGCTCGCCCTCGACTGCAGGCTGTCCAGCGTCTCGGACCGCGACACGGGCGCATCCAGCCCGTCTGTGCTGCTAGGCGCGTACTGGTCTCGCTTCGACAGCATCTCGGTCGAGAGCTCCATCGACTCGGGCATCCGCGCTGGCGCACTCGTCGGTGCCGCGCTGCTCGCAGATGATACCGAGGCAGCCCTGCTTCGCCATGAGCTTTCCCCAGCCGAGTCCTTGCGGATCGTCTCTGCCTTGTAGCCAACGGGCGAGTAGCGGCCCATGGTCGGACTGTTGCGCATTCGTGGCGAAAAGCGGTCGTCCGAGACAGCCGAGTTCGGGTTCAGCCCGCCAGCAAAGGCAAATGCGTTGGTTGTGTTAGGAGAGAGTGAGCCGTTCGCCAGGTTGGCCTCGCGAGAGAGAGCCTGGTGCTGTGCGCTGATATGCAGCGGCTTGAGGCCGTTCTGCAGCGTGCCCGTGCCGTTCTGCTTAAAGTTGGCCTCGAAATCGTCCGTCTCAACCTTGCTCGCCTTGCGGACCTTGAGCAACTTGACAAAGTCGACGATCGTCGTAGAGACGTGGCTCGCTGCGGCATCCAGCAGACTGACAGGAGACAGGCCGTGAGAGCTGGCATGGTTGCGGCACGCCGTCATGAGGTTGTTGAGCGTGGCAGAACACTTGGACTTGAGCGCCTGCAGCTGCTCAACGTCTTCAGGAGACAACTCCGCCAGGTTGTTGGGCACCTGCTCGTGCTTGGCCACATCGTCTGTAACCAGTGTTGTGGCCAGAACCACAGTCTTCATCGACAGGAGCACGTTGGATGGCGTCTTGGACCTTGCTGCAGCCAGCAGCTCATCGATCGAACTCTGGAACGCGGTCAGGTTGACATCGGCAATCGCACCTCGGTCCGAGGCGGGCATAAAGTCGTCCGCCTTGGGAGGCTGCACAAACAGCTGCGATGTCGCTTTCAGGTTGCGCAGCTCAGTCTTGGCCGACTCGTACATGCGCTTGTAGCTCGCAATCTGGTTGTGCAAGTCCTTGATGATGGCCACGTCCGAGTCCTTGTCGGCCATCATCTCGTCATTCCGCGCGGAAAGCTGACGGAGCTCCTCGAGCAGCGAGCTGACCTCTCCCTTGAGCTCTTGAACCACCTCTTCTCGCTGCTCAAACTCATGCCGAAGAGCATCCATCTCAGATCTGGAACCACCTGCGCCATCCTCGTCCATCCTGCGCTGTAGTGTCGAGTGCTGAAGACGCAGATCCTCAAGCTCACGCTGCAAGTTGCTGACCTCCTCGTGCTTTGTGTCGTGAAGCTCCTTGTGCTGCAGAGCCTCATCCTTGAGTTTGTCGAGGTTATCTTGGTGCTTGTCTTTAATCTCCCTGAGTTCTGCCTGCACCTCCTTGAGCTGGCGCTCGAGCTCCTGGTTTCGGCCGCTTAGCTCATCCGCCTTACGGGCACGCGGCAGCATGTCTGCGTTCTGGGACTCGAGGGAGGTGACCTGCTGTTGGAGCTTGGCGATGCGCAGCTCGTAATCGGAACGCATCTTTTCAGTTGCCAGTGCTGATGTGCCGGCTTCAAAGCCGCTTGCTCGGCCCAAGTTGGGGCTCGCCACACTCTGGGTGGCAGTGCTTTGAGCGTAGCCGTTGAAGAAACCAGTGCCAACGCTACTCGCCTGACTGTACATGGTGCTTCGGTTGTCGGTGAGGCCATTTGCAGCTGAGGATGCTATTGAGTCGCGGTTGGGCGAGAGAACGCCGTCAATGTCACGTACGTCACTCTTGGCGCCGTTGGCCTTGCTAGAGTAGGGGACAGCAATGTCCTCCTCGACGAGCGTACTCTTGGCTGGTATGACGTGGTCTGAGGTGGACGGCTGTGGATCGCCGAGGGAGCCCTTGCGCTGGAGCATCTCGGCACGTTGGCGCTCGTCGGCTTCTCGCTGACGTTCGCGTGCGATAGCCTCTGGTCGGAACTCTTGCTTGAGCTCGGGGAAGCGGCGCTCTAGCTCAAAGAAGACATCAGAGGCGAGGTCCTTGAAGCGGTTTTTGGGGAGAGTGGCAAGCTTTTGACGGGCCTGGTTGCGCTTCGGATGGAACTCATCGCGGACTGCGAGGAAAGGGGTTGAGTTGCCTGTCTTTGCATTGTTCTGACGACGCATTAGCTCGTCGTAGACGTCGGTAGACAGCTCGGTGAACTGCTGCTTGCTGAGGCGAGTTAGCTTCTCTCGCGCGTTGGAACGTGGACCAGTCTGCTCGACCTTGGCCAGGTGGCTCCGAAGAAAGGCGAGGAGCTCAACGTAGTGGGAACGACCGACCCGTTTGATCTCTTCGGTATCCGGACGAGGACGTCGGTAGGAGCGAGAGCCAGAAGCGAGGTTATTATTGGAGGGGCCATCAGAAAACGGGGGTAGTTGGTTTGGGCCGTTAGACGGGGAGGGAGCATTCAAGCTGGGACGGGGTAGATCCTGGAGCTGTGCGTTGGGATAGGATCGAGGCGAGTACATGGGAGCAGGACCGCGTTCAGCGCCGTTGAAAGGGCCGTTGGGAGGTGGGCCTGGCGCATAGCCCTGTGGTGGGCCGGGGGGTTGGCGGGGAGGTGGATCCATACTGGCACCGCCGATATAAGGGTTGAACTGTTGGTGTGGCGGGGTAGGTTGTGTCTGCATCATGGCCACGAGAAGAATGGAAAGGTCGGCTCTGTGCCCAGCAGTGGATGGCGGGGCAACGCGCAACTGCTAGGAGCAACAGATGATGGTCGGAGAGGTGTGGTTGAGGGTTGGGGCGCGAGAGGCGCGAGATGGGCGGCTGGACCGGTTGCTTGCCAAAAGGGGTTTATGAGGGGCGGGACCGAAGAGATGGGCTTTCTCGGAGAGGCGTTGTGGATAAATTACTGCACTTGCAGGATGGAGAGTGGAGCGCACTCGACTCGAGTGCGAAACAAGACGTGTGTCGGTCCGAGGAGGCTACTTGAGAGTCAGGATGGAGGAGGAAAGATAAGAGATCGCCAGCCCGCCGGCGATTCGAGAGGCCAAGAAGGAATGACGGCCAGAGAATACGAAAGAGAAGATAGGCGCCGCTGTGGAAGTGAGGGCTTGACTGGGTCGCGTCCAGTCCAGTCCAGTCCAGTCCGATCCGATGCGTGGCTGGGAGAAGGTGTCGTTGGCTTGAAACTTAAGCGTGTCCCGGCGTGATTAAGGCAGACCAGGCGAAATGAAGCGTATTCGGCGGCTGGCGAGGGCTGGGGCGGGGGCGAGGGCGAGACGGCAAACGAGACAAGACCGGACGATTGCGGCTGTCCCCCCGGGTGAAGATGGGGTCGTGATTGCGGTGTAATGTTGTGAATACGAGAGGGGAAGGTGAACAGATGAGGAGATCAGTAGGATAGGTCGTGACGAGGGATGGAGGGAGGGAAGGTGAGGCTGAGTCGGTGGGGAAGGGACGCAGAATGTGTGTCGGCAGTGAGAGAGTGAGGCGTAGCCAGTCAGCCAGCCAGTCAAAAGTCCAGTCCGCCAGTGGATCAGCTGGCAAAAAGCCAAGCCTGAATAACCAAAGCAGCAAGTACAGTAAATACAGCGAGCAGTACAGTACAGTACAGTACTTTATTGGCCAGCAGCTCAGCTACAGTGGGGGAATGCAGTGAGCAATGAGTGCCGTTCTAGTCGTCAGTCGAGTCGCGTCGTAGTCGAGTCTAGCAACGCACCGCACCGCACAGACCGAAGTGCAGACAAGCAGGCAAAAGCCACACGAACCCCTCTTTCTCTCTTGCGGGCTGGGCTGGCTGGCAGGCGCGAATCCGACTTTTTTTTTTTTTTTTTTTTTTTTCTCTTTCCCCCTCCCCTTTCTCGTTTCCTGCACAGACAGCTTCAGGGGAGAGGGGCGCGCGAGTGGGCAGCCAGACCGAGCGAAGAAAGAAAGAAAACAAAAAAAAAAAAAAAAAAAAAAAACATGGCCGCGTCCCGCCGTTGCTCCTCTCTCACTGCTCCGAGGCCGCCATGTCGAATGTGAGAGAGAGAGGGAGAGTGAGCGTCGAGTCAAGAAATGGCGAGAGAGCCAAGCCGTGAGCTGCCATGCCATGTCATGTCATGTTATGCCATGCTTGCTTAATTGCTGCTGCCCACTCGCATTCCTCTGCTGTGGTTGACTGCAATGTCTGCCCACTTGGCGCGACACACATGCACATCTGTCTCTCCATTCCCCTCCAAGTGTTGCTCGGTGTTGACGTTCCAAGATGACAGCAGCAAACAGTAGCGGCAGCGTGCCGGATACGGTACTCCAAGTCAAAACCAGTATGGGGCAGGACTGTATACAGTGACTTATACAGTAACTTACTGGACACTGCACAAATCCGCCAAAAGGCGTCGGCAGCTAGGAAAGAAACAAGCACAGCAACAGAAGAACACAGACGATGCATTGCAACTCGCTTGCACTTGCTCGGCATCAGGGTTCGGCGAAAGGATCGGATCGACAAACAACACGCAGGCAGGCAGGCAGACAGGCAGGCAGGCAAGCAAATCGGCTCATCAGCTGGGTTGCGTTGCCAGCGTGACACGATCTGCGCCCGGTCTAGTCCAGGAGTGCAAGTTTACCCACCCAGTCAGTCCGTGTCGGTGTTGTTTGATGCCGAGCGAGACGAGACGCGTGTCTGCGTGCCAGATGACGATCCCAAGGCACGTCCTCCGACAGCTACAGCTACGACGACAGCAATTGTATTGCACAGTACTGTAATTGGCCGGTACCACTCATTCCCTTCGAGTCGACATGTGACCATCTTTCCCCATTCTTCCGTACCAGCCCTCCGGTGACCTGCATTCCAACGCCATCTACTCGATCTTCCCGCTTACTCCCACTCCCGCCTCACATCCATCGCGGCTTCGAAAGCCTCACTCTATCGCATCACGCATCACATCTGCACACCAGAGACATTTGATACTAAAAAGTCTTGTGAATTGCACCACGCTTGGGGGGTAGAGATAGCGAGCGAGAGAGCGGAAAGCGGGGTTTTGTACAGGGGATTCGCAAACGCGAGCAAACAGACGCAGACGCGCCATGCAAGCATACGATACTGACCATATTCTTTACTCGTCACTCGCCTTGCGGCTCAGGTCAAACGCATCCCGCAGGTACGCCTCCACCTCCGCCTTGTGCGCCGTCTTGGATCCAGTCGCGACCGAGCTCGACGGCGGTCGCGAGGCCAGGATCACAATGTCGTCCTTGTGGTGCTTCGTGTGCCTGCACGCCGTCCTCAGGCGTGGCTGCAGGTACGACCACGCACCATTGTTCAGCGGCTCCTCCTGGCAGAAGACCAGATCCGCGTTCGGGTACTTGTCCAGCGCAGGCACGATCGCCTCATAGTTGAGCGGCGAGATCTGCTCAATACGCGAGATGGCTACATCCTTAATGTTGTTCTCCCGCCTCCAGTTGAGCAGGGCAAAGTATGTCTGACCAACCGTCAGAATGTGACGCTTGATCTCCTCAGGAGCAACCAGCGCATCCTTGCCCTCAGCCTCATGCGGCTCGGGGATGAAGCGCTGGAACCCAGTACCGGGCAAAAAGTCCTCAATCGAGGACCTCGCCTCAGGGTGGCGCAGCAGCGACTTGCTGAAGAAGTGGATTAGCGGCTTCCTAAAGTCACGGTGCACCTGTCGTCGCATCACGTGGAACACGTTGGCAGGCGTCGTCGGGTAGACAACAGCCATGTTCGAGTCCTGGTGCTGGCGGTTGTTCTTCTCCGGCGTGGGGAACTTGAACGGGTGGTCGTCGCAGAGCTGCAGGAAACGCTCAATACGCGCGCTCGAGTGCTCGGGACCCTGGCCGTCGTAACCGTGAGGCAGGTTCAGAACCAGACCGGTGCGCTGCAGCCACTTTCGCTCACCCGAAGCGATGAACTGGTCAATGATACACTGAGCGTTGTTGGCAAAGTCACCAAACTGTGCCTCCCAGATGGTCAGGTTCTTGGGGTCAACCAGCGAGAATCCAAGCTCAAAGCCCATCGCACCAAACTCGGAAAGCGACGAGTTGCACACCACGAACGGCGCCTGCTTCTCGCCAAGGTTCTGCAGAGGAATGTAGGTGCGCTCGTTCTCCTGGTCGTGCAGCACCGAGTGTCGCTGCGAGAAGGTACCACGCTCGACATCCTGACCCGAAAGACGCACATAGTTGCCCTCGAGCGCAAGCGAACCGAAAGCAAGAGCCTCGGCAGTGCTCATGTCAATGTTCTTGCCCTCCTCAATGGTCTTCAACCTGTTCTTGAGGATACGGCCCAGGTTCCTGTGCACCTTAAAGTCCTCGGGGTATGTGGAGACAGTCTTGCCAATGTGCTTGAGCGTCTCGAGCTCGACACCAGTGTCCTTATGGTCGAGGATCTTCTCGGCAAGCTCCTTGGGGGAGGGGAAACCCTCCCAGGCGCTCGAAAGCCACTCGCGCTCCTCGGGCTCGTACGTCTTGCTCTTCTCCGCGGCCTCCTCCAGCAGACCCCAAACCCACTTCTCGTGCTCGTCAATGTCGCTCTGGGTGAAGCTGCCCTCCTCAACGAGGCGCTTGGCGTACTGCTTGAGCGTCGGCTCCTGCTTGGCGATCGCGTTGTACATCCTGGGCTGGGTGAAGCTGGGCTGGTCAGTCTCGTTGTGACCATGCCTGCGGTAGCAGACCATGTCGATCACAACGTCCTTCTTGAACTTGGCACGCCAGTCAGCAGCAAGCTGGCAAACAAAGGTGACGGCCTCGACGTCATCACCGTTGACGTGGAAGATGGGCGCGTCGATCGACTTGGCAATGTCCGAGGGGTAAGGTGTCGAGCGCGAGAAGCGCGGATCGGTGGTGAAACCAATCTGGTTGTTGACCACAATGTGGATGGTACCACCAGTGGCGTAGTTGGGCAGGTTGTACATGCCCATGGTCTCGTAGACGACACCCTGACCGGCGAAGGCAGCGTCACCGTGCATGAGCAGAGCCATCGAAGTCTCGTGCTCCTTGTCACCGGCAAAGTCCTGGAGCGCACGCGTTTTGCCGAGCACGACGGGATCCTCGGCCTCGAGATGCGAGGGGTTAGCAACGAGGGAGAGAGCAACCTTCTTGCCGGAAGGAGTGGGGCGGACGTAGTTGGCACCAAGGTGGTACTTTACGTCTCCTCCACCCTCGGCGTCCTCATCCTTGCCAGCGAACTGGTGGAGGATACCGTCGATGGGCCTGCGAATGACGTTGGCCAGCACGTTGAGACGGCCACGGTGGGGCATACCGATAGTGATTGAGTTGACACCGTGCTCGACGGTGCGGTCGATGAGCGACTTGACACCGGGGATGAGGGCCTCGCCACCCTCAAGACCGAAACGCTTCTCGTTAGGGTACTTGGAGGCGATGAAGCGCTCGAACGAGTCGGACCAGATCAAGCGGTCAAGAATGGCGCGCTTCTCCTCGATCGAGTACTTGAAAGGCTGGGGGGTCTCGATGCGCTCACGGAGCCAGTCGCACTTTTCGCGGTCAGGAATGTGGACGTACTGGACACCGATAGAGCCGCAGTACATGCGCTTGCAGGCGTCAATGACCTCGCGGATGGTGAGCGAGTTGACACCGGCCTTGACAAAGTTGGGCAGAAGACCAGGGCCAAGACGCATCTCACGGTCGAGGTCCTTCTCAGTCCAGCCGTAGTGCTCAATGGTGAGCTCACTTGGGATGTTGGAGTCAAGGTCAGGCTCGAGAATGCCAAGGGGATCAAGGCGGGCGATGCGGTGGCCGCGGACCTGGTAGGCACGGACGAGGAGCTGGAGCTTGAGGTGGTCGTCGACCGACTCGGCCGAGCTGAAGCCAGAAACGTCGACGGGTGGCGCCTCGATGGGGAGGGTCATGAGGGTGGGCGGCGGTCGGAAGGCGTTCTGGCTGGGGATGCCCTTGGCAAGACCGCTAAAATAGACGTCCCAGCTTGCGTGGACGGAAGAAGGGTCCTCCTTCCAGCGCTTGTACATCTCCTCGGCATAGTACGAGTTGGTTGTGTTGATGAACGAGTCGCTGGAAGCGGGGGCGTTGGGTTTCGCGGGGGCAGCGCTGGCCTGTGACTGGTTGGCGGAGGACTTGTAGGAGCGGGCCAGAAGCGGGGTGGCGACGCGGGCCGAGACGGGAGTCAGGGCAGAGGCACGAAGACCAGCCCTGGGCAGAGCCCGGGAAGAGATGCTTCGCAACATGATGGTCAGATGCTAGTGGAGGCAGACCAGAATGTGCCAGTCAAAACTCGCACTGTTGTCTGATCCTGATGTGGGTTGAAGGGATGGGAGTGGCGGTAGTGATGGTCAAGTCGCAAGGAAGCCAGGTCCAGCCGTGCTGCAAGAAAGGGGGGAGGGCAGGACGGTGGAGATCGATGCTAGGTTGCGGGTGGGTAGAGGGGAAGAATGGGAAGAAGGGAGTCAGCAGAGGTGGAGAAGAAGGGGGCGCGGAAGAGGGGGAGATCAGTCAGGGCTTGCTGAGCCACGGCGCGCGGGCTTGCGAGTTGGAATGACGATGAATTTGTGCTGGCTTGGCTGGCTGGCTTGGCTGGCTGGCTTGGCTGGCTGGCTGTGGGTGTCTGTCTGGCTGTAGCCGGGCCGACCTATTATTGCTTGCTGCTTTCTGGGCTGTCTGCTTTTCCGACGTGTTTGGTTGGCTGGTTTGGCTGGGCGGATCGGTCGCCCCTCGCTCTCCTGGCTGGACTGGAGCGAGACACGCACTGCAAAAATCAAAATAAAAAGGAAACGAGGAAGGCAAATCCAGTCCAGCCAAAGAGGCCAATCCCGGCCGCACCCTTCCTGTCTGCTTGGCCCAAACCACACACCTTGTCTTCCATACGAACCGATATAGTACAATACTATAATGTACAGTACCTTGGCTGCTCCGTGCCGTGGCGGGGCATTTACTTCCGTATGTACCCCACTCGCCAGCAGTGGCAAGATTAGACATGCCAAAGGAGGGAGTTGGCCCAGTGAAATGTAGAGTAATGTCGGCTTTTCGATGCGATCATGTCCGAATCTTCAATGGTTGCAGCACTTGGGGTTGGGTGGCAGCGCAGGAAGAAACGGCTCCGGAAAGATCCGTCTGGCGCGGAAGAGGCGGCGGTGAGAGCCGATTCGGATGCGCCTCGGAGTGGTCCACCAACAAGACCCCCTTCAACCACAAGCCAGGCACGCTGCACTTGCCCATGGGACCGTTGCTGTGCTGAGACGATACAGTATGGTACGGTGTAGCATGGCAGCATTCCCGCTTTCTCCATGGCGGACTTGCGTGGACATTTAGGCTGAGAACGTTTCGGTTGGTGCACAAGCTAGTGGCACCTGCGAAGTCAGACGTGTCAAAAGGGGAGCCCCGATGCAGGTGCCCCATCAGGCTGATCGGGTGATAGCTTTCTCATTCGCGCGAGACATGGTCTCCATCTCATCTCATCTCATCTCATCTCATCGGGCTTGTCTGTCACAACGGGACTCAGCACGTGATGGTCAATTTACGGGCCGGCGTTTGCTTTCCGGGGTCTTGACCCTGTAATTCGACCCTGCAGACGCATCGCACTGCCCCTTGCTGGGCTCAAGACCCATGCAGCATCGAATGTAGATCACCGTAGGCGACGTGGACCAAGAACGGAGTCATGGCGGATGATGCAGGCGTTTTACCAGTCTTTCCTTTCGTGTTCCCCGAGGCCCAATCTAGGGAATGCAGGCCCCCCTTTGCGAGACGCCGTTGACGACGGTGGTCTGCTGGGCAGAGTGCGGTCATGCGCAAGGTAGCGTTCGGGGTGGAAGGAAGAAAGAGTCGGGCGTGCCGGTAGTGCAATGTGACGTCTCCGCGCTCGCAGCTGTTGAGCAATGAGGCGAGGCGAGCGGCTTTGCGCGCGCGCGCATGCTTTACTTGTTTTTGCGTGACAGCGGATAGATACAGTAGAATTTTCTCTCTTTGGACACTTGATCAAAACCCCAATATCATGTCTTCCCAATCAATCGACCCTAGCCTGGGCGTGGCGTGGCTCAACTTGTATGTTGATGAGCAGGTGGCTTGAAGTGCAACGGGTGGGCTATTCTTCCGTGCGGATCCCTCGATACTGTAAATTAAGGGGGAGAGGCAGGCAGGGTCTGTGAGAGAGGCAGAGGGCCCGAAGCTGAGGCTGAGCATGGAAGAGTGTGGGATGACGTAAGAAGCCTGCTCTCACGACTGTGTCGCTTGCAGGCGGCCCCTCGCAATCCAGCGCAGGCGACGTCATCCACGCGCCGTGAGCGAGTGAAAACGGAAAAAACCCTGCTTGCGAGTTTCTTTGTCTGATAACAGCACGCTGGCACGACGCTGAGTAGACGTGGGGCAGACAGAGCGAGCAGGTGCAAGAGGCTGAGGCCGAAGGCTGCTCGCTCTCCCACTTCAAGCGGCGGCAGCAGCAGCGGGGTCCAGGCTCTGCCCAGCCTGCAATTTCCAAGCAGTACGCAATTTTCCAGGGTTTGAATACAGTACAGTACTGTGCTGTGCTGTGCTCTACCGCACTGCGAGTGCAAACTGGCCAGCCTGCCAGCCTGCCTCCCCCCTCGTTCGTCAAGTGGCGTGATGTGCTGGCTGGACGTGAGGCCCCTGTAGGGTTTGGTTGGCTTGGGTAGCCAGCCGTAGCCGAAGCCGAGCTTGGCCAGCGTGAGTGGATGAGAGGAACACAGCTCCAACACTCCTCCTTGTTGGCAGCAAACCGCCCCGCCCCGCCCCACCCCGTCCGCCTGGGAACATAGTACAGTAGAGTACCGTAATTGCAAGTGCTGTAATCTTTCTGAACGGGCTGACGACGACCGCTTCAGGCGTGTTGAGTGAGTGTGAGTGGAAGGGTGGGTGCGTGGGTTGCTTTGGATGTCGAGTGCGCTCATTCAGTCAGTAGTTACAGAAGTGGTCTCTCTCTGCTGCACCGCACCGCACCGCACCGCACCGCATTGCAGAGCTGCGCATCCCAGCTGCTGCCAAATTTGGCCGCCCGCTGCTCGGTTTCCATCAGAGCCAAGAGGGCGAGAGAGGGAGGCAAGAACAAGAACTGGTTGGCACACGCTACCGTACAGTACTATAGTGTACTGTACAGTACATCACAACCCAAGCAAGGCCAAACCAAGTCCGCAAGCAGGTCCGCCAACAGGCCCGCAAGCAAGCTGCCAGCATCATCAGCATCATCAGCATCATCCAGCATCGCCAGGCAGGCAGCCACCCAACCAGCCAATCGGCCTGCCCACATCTGTCCCAGTCCCCTTCCCTTTCCCCTTTCCTTTCCCCTTCCCCTTCCACGCACCGCTCTCGCTTCTCGGGGTCTTCTTCCACCTTTCAGTCTGCGCGCTCACCGGCTCGCTCGCTAGACACTAAGAGTGCATTCTACTCTTTACACTCTCCCGCACCTCGCTTGCGAACCCTTTCAGCCACACTCACTGTCTGTCCCTTCCATCTGATTCTTCATCAGACCTCTCAGCCCTACCCACACGCACACACATACACACACGCTCTCTCGGTCTCTCTCCACTCCATTCGAAATCAGCTCTCCCTTCCGCCACATCACCCTCACTACGCCTTTCGTCGGCGCCTATCTCCTCCTGTCTCAGCAACTTACTTGTCTCCATCACCTTCTCTCTCTTCCACCAAACCTTCACCATATCTGTCTGACTGAGCCTTTTGTCACACCACACGCAGCATCAGCATCCGCATTCTTCCCGCATCGTTTCATTCATCTGTCGTATCTTTGTTCCTCTCTTCTCCGCAATCAGTACTCGCCACGCTTTCACCCAAGCGCAGCATCAGCATCACCTCCATTCTCTCTCATCACCAGCCAGTTTCATGGACACCTTCAGAACATCTTCTCCCGTACAACAGTCGACCTGTCTACGATCAAAAGCGTTGCCAAGTCATAACTAAGGCACGGCACTGACTACATAGGTCCATCGTCCCCACCTGCTGACTGCACGACTCTGATCCTGGTCATGAAGGCTGTATGCCTGACCAACTCTTCTCCCAACTCACCCACAGACCCCAATCTACCTTCCCCCACCTGTCGCAACCTGTCGCAGCCTGGTAGGATGGTGCGGCGCATGCCATCCTCCGGCCTCGCCCTCCCGGGGCAAGACCCCATTCGGCCACTAGATAGCAGTGCCGCCGCCTTGAACATGCCACCTCGTATCGAGCTCACTAATCCTTCCGCTCCCGCCAAGCCACCCGCCCACTTCCCCGACTCGGCTTCCGCGAATCCGACTGCACATCAGAACGACTCGCTACGAACGCCGCTTGTGCCGCCACCGGCTCCTTCATCCAGTTGGCAGCCCCTGACATCGTCTGCAAATGGCGCAGAGCCCGACTACTTTGCCACCATCCCTGTTCCGAATCCGGGTGCGCCAGACGGATCTGCTGGCGTTCGCATCGCAAGTCCTTTCAGCCTCCCCGGTGGTGCCGGCGGTCAAGCAGCTCCCATGGCCGCAGATTCGCAACAGCAACTACAGGAACAACCTCATCCATGGGCTGCCCTGTTCGGTGACGGAGGTATCAAGACCGCGCTCCCCGAAGGAGCTGCTTCGTCTTCCATCCTTACCATCCCTCCCACCCCAGCTGCCAACCCTAATTCTGTGCCCAAGAAGGCTTTCTCTGGCCTTCCATCCAACCTTCCAGGCATCAGCGCCTCCACGCTCAGCCTTCCTGCCATGAAAGGTTTCAAGCTAAACGGTGGGCTGTCGTCGAGGCCCACCACCAAATTTAACACCGCGTCCGCCTCATCCTCGAGGCCAACAAGCGCTGAAGACCTTTCCAGATTCAAACCACTCCAAATTGGCCAGTTCGTCGAGGCGCTGTCAAATCCAGATTGGGCCCGCAATGCCAAGGTTGCCGAGCAGCACTGCCGCCCCGATGTACTTGTGCTTGACATTAGGCCTTCAACATCCTTTGCCGCCGCACGAGTCTGCTCGAGTATCAATATCTGCGCACCGAGTACGCTGCTCAAGCGACCTGGCGTCACTGTTGAGCGAATCGAGCAAGACATGTTGTGTAACAACAGGGACCGCAAGCGTTTCCTGCAATGGCGGAACGGTCCCAAGAAGAGCGCCAACACCAGTCCTGACGAATCGAGTCCTTCCCCAAAGCGTGGAGCTACCGCATGTGATGCTGGTGATTTTGGCTTCAAATCAATCATTGTCCTGGACACCGACACTGCTCGAGTCAGCGATATGGGTAATCCTACAGCTGGCGGAGGCGGCCCGTGCCTGATCGGTATGCTCAAGAAGTTTGATGCTGCTGGCTATGCCGGTGATCTCTGCTGGCTCGTAGGTGGTTTTAACAAGCTGACTTCATCCAAAGAAGCTGAGGCGTTGATCGAAAACAAGCCTCTTTCGGACGCAAATCACGAATCTGACGACGAGGCGACGGATTCAACTGGCCTGCCCGGCTCTGCAGCTGCCTTGACCCCTGACGGCCGCACGACGTCACCAGCTCTGGCACAAAAGCTGAAGCTGCCACCATCTGGCTCACCATTTGAGATTGGTTCCACATCTGGGCGGAAAGGATCACTGGTTCAACCTCGCGGGCTGCCGATGGAGGCTTTCCAGGCGCAGAGCACTATTGCTGGCTGGCCAGGCCAGGCGCAGGCCAACCGATCAGTCAATCAAGGACAGGCACCAGCTGCTCCGCAGTTCAACCTCGACAATCGCAATGCCGGAGCTGAACAGGTGAGTAGTGTTGAATTTGATTCATCTTTGGCTCAGCAATCAGATGGGAAACTAACACCACCGCCCGATCCAATCCCCCGCGTCATCTCCCAACAGTCTGCATGTGCAAATCCGTTCTTTGACAACATTCGCCAGAACCGCGAGCTTGCACACGGAATCACAGAAACGATTCCCATGGAGCTTCCGCACATGTCGCAACCTCAGATAGAAGCGCTTCCGCCATTCCTACAGAAGCTTGTCGGCATGTCGGGGCATGAGCGTGCCATTTCCCTGGCCCAGTCTTTCTTCGATGTGGAAAAGGCAGAGCAGAACCGACTGATCGCCACGATGCAGCAGCACTCGCAGCAATCTTGCGAAGACCCGCGGAAATTGGCATCCACACTCGCCGGCGGGCAGGGCGGTGTGTCTTCGTTCTCATCCGTCGACCCCGCAGCTGCCACCAAGCTTGCAAGTTCACTGCCTGCTCTGGGCAACTCAGACAAGGGACAGCACTTTCCATTTAGCATTGCTGCAGCGCTCGAACGTGGTGCCGACAACAGGTACAACAACATCTGGACTTATGAGCACAGCCGAGTCAAGCTGTCCAAGCCCAAGGACAGTCAAGATCCTGGCTCGGATTATTTGAACGGTTCTTTCGTCCATCCCATGCAGCACTACGGCAGCAAGCGCCGATACATTGCCACACAGGCACCTCTCCCTACTACATTCGAAGCCTTCTGGACTGCAGTGTGGGAGCAAAACAGCCGCGTGATCGTCATGCTGACGCGTGAGCACGAGAGTGGCAGAATCCAAAGTCACCCCTATTGGAACCAATCAGAGTTCGGGCCCAACATTCGTGTCGACAAGCTCGAAGAAGTGGTGATGAACGACGATGGCGAGATTATGCGAGGGCCCGAATGCGATGGCATCTTGCGAGGCAACGCGAACGCGCCCGAGCTCTTCCCGTCCATGGGTTCTGCGGGAGGTGGCTCGGCCTCATGTAGTACGCCTGCCACCATCCGACGTTTGTTCCGACTGCGCAATCTCGCCGAGCCGTCAGCGTCGCCGCGCCGTATCGTGCAGCTTCAATACATTGCATGGCCGGACTACCACATTCCCGACACACCCGACTCTCTGCTCACGCTGATGGACATGGCTGATGCGGCACAGAATGATGCAGACGCCGAGTTGCGACAGATTGCCACGAGCTCGGGGCGCTCTTCTTCACTGAGGGAGGCCTATGCTGGTCCCATGGTTGTCCACTGCTCTGCGGGAGTGGGAAGAACGGGTGCGTTCATCGTGATTGACAGCACACTAGATGTGCTGCGACGGTGCAGGCGCCGAAAGCGACAGCTTGCTGGTCTATCGCCCTGGGACAATCACGGCGAGTCTGCGCGCTCTCCATCACACATAGATGTCGAGATGCCCGCACTGTCGCCGAGCCGAACGCGGACTCCGCGTCGCAGCCTCAAGCGAGAGCTGTCGCCGACGCGAATGGATATCGACGGGTCGAGCGACAGCCAGCACGGGCGCGAGTTGTCTTCGCCTCCACCCATGCTTCGGACACGCTCGCACGAGGGCAACCGGGATACGCTTGACCTCGGTTCATGGCCGTCCAGCAGCTCGTCCTCGGTCGGAACACCTTCGCGTGCATTCGGGTCTCTGCAGATCGCATCGTCCGCTTCGCCGAGCTTTGTGAATCCGTTTAATTCGACGAGGACTTTGGCGACACCGCTCGCTGCTGCTGGTGGTGGTGGTGGTAGTTCAGGCGAGGAAGCTAGCATGGTAACGGTACCTGGGTCGGAGCACGCAGACACAGTAAAGGGGCCGTCAAAGCTGCTTTTCGGGACACCGACACGAGGATCTGAACACTATCGTTCAGGATCGTCGCCTTTCTCTGAGGCATCTTCGCTCTCTCTACCGCCCAGCTCGGCCCGGTCGTCCTTCTCAGCGGCGAGCATTTCCGAGGCACCGCATGGGCTGTTGCGAACCGCATCGTCAGCAAGTCAGGCAAGTCAGGCGTCTCAGGGAAGTCTGGGTGCAGCTGGCTCTGTGCGAAGCAGCCGCTCGATTGAAAGCCTGGGAAGCACGACCGAGGCGCTGAATCCGTTCGACGCTGCACTCTGCTTGAATGGCGAAGCTGAGGCTGAGGCGCACTCTTCGGGCTCGAACGAGCCGACGCCGTTCCCTAGGCAGAATGCGGGAGCGGTGCCGAACAGCACGGGGATCAATGCGGACGCAGACGAGGCATATGCGTGCGGGGACGACCTGATCCGGAAGGCGGCGTTTACTGCGCGTGAACAGCGGATGAGTCTGATCCAGACTTGTCGTCAGTTTGTCTTTGTCTACTCTGCTGTGCTCGCTGGCTTTCTGCGCGAGCTCAGGCAGGATGGCATCGAGTGATGCAGCATCTCTCTCTCTCTCTCTCTCTCTCTCTCTTGTGAGCATTCTCATTGTGTACTCTAGAAGTCGATCTTGTCCTGGTGGCAAGCAAACGCCACGAACAAGGCGCTTATCGAAAATGGATCGGATCGGATCTGCTTGCTCTTTGTATGTACCTTGCTGTCCTTTTTCCCCCATGATGTTGAAGGTGAATGCAAAAACTCGATGGCAAGGCAGGGTTGGGGAGAATGTTTGTACAAGGAACAGAGACGGTGACGGGGCAATACTGTATACAAGGACGGGCGTTACATTGATATTGATTACTTGATGTATCGCTGTGGATAGAGAGACGCAAGTGAGGTGTCAGTTGGGCCAGCCAGCCAGCATTCGCGGATGCTTGTGGGTACACGTACGCTGATAAACTTGCGATGAAACTCGGACCTGGTGAGATCGTTTACAAAGCCACGTTTGTCGGCGCCGTTCTGTGCGCCAGCGGCCTGGTTCTTGAAGATGAGATCGTCGTCCCACCTCCTCTTGACGCCAAAGTCTCCGCCACCGGCACCGGCTGCGGATGCGGATGCGGATCTGGCCGGGGTGGTGGTGGCACCCATGGCGTGTTCGAGGTTGAGGAGGGGGTTGCCGAGAGCGATCTGGTCTTCTCGCTGGGACTGTTGGGCGTCCTGTTGTAGCTGCTTGAGGGCGGCCCTTTCCTTTGCGCGTTCAGCCTTGATCTTTTCGAGTTCGCGCATGAGAGCGTCGGTGTCGTCGTCGTCGTCGTCGTCGTCGTCGTCGTCGTCGGAGTCAGAGTCTTGGGAGTCGAGCTGGTCCTGGTCTCGGTCGAGGTCTCTGGCGTCCTCGATGACCTTGAGCCTCTCGGTCTCGGTGTGGGGATGGGGTTGGGGGTGGTGTTCGGGGAGGGGAGGGAGGCCGTTTGCGATGCGTTTGGCGTTGGTCGCGGCGCGCTCGGCGGCCTCGAGCTCAGCACGGAGGTCGCGGCGCACGTCGGGGCGCGCGGCGTCTGGGACGGGGGCGGCACGGATCTTGAGCTTGGTGTAGGACGAGACGTTGTGCCGCGCCACCTGGGCGCTGAGGTGGGACGAGTCTGCGCGCGCGCGTGCGGGCTCCCATGTCGGTCGGTGCGCTGTCGACATGCTGTGGTGGTGGTGGTGGTGGTGGTGGTGGTGTGACGAGCACCCACGCACACCGGCGCCGCGGACAAGTGCGGTTCCGAACACGGACGGGGTGTCTTGTTCCGGCCGAAAAGAAGACCCCGCCTCCCCGCCCCCCGCACTGTGCGACGTGGAAGGCTGAGCGCTGGCGTACACGGTTCAGCCCCTCCCCTCCCCTCCCCTCGGTCCTCACCACCACCACCGACCACGGGCACCATGAAGACCACCGCGCTCCTCGCACTCGCACTCGCAGCGGCAGCGGCCCCCGCCGTGCTCGCCAAGGACCCGCCGAACGAGCTGCAGATCGGCGTCAAGTTCCGCCCCGACAGCTGCCCGACCAAGTCGCAGCCGGGCGACAAGCTGTCCATGTAAGTGGGGGGGGGGGGGGGGGGGGGGGGGGGGGGGGGGGGGGGGGGGGGGGGGGGGGGGGGGGGGGGGGGGGGGGGGG